>CAUYRT010082923.1:0-77303 GCA_963574885.1 Lepilemur ruficaudatus
CTTATTCTCTTAATTAGAATGTTTGAACCTCATTATTTTCCTCAAAATCTATTTGTAGCCCAGTTACTGGGAGGCCCTATGGATATCAAGACATTATAGAGCAGAGTCATTGAGATGGTCCAGTTTTGCTGCAGGAAAAGACGCTCTGATCACTGCCACAGAGCAGAGCCCAGCAATCCCCTGCATACATGAGGTGACTTGATACCAGGAAGAGGTGGCGTTACAGATGACTAAGGAGGTGGGTGAGTGGAATATCACTCTCATTGAACATGCTGGTTGAGATAATGGGTTGTTCACATGGGAAAAAATTAAATTGGGCCCCTACCTCATATCACATGCAAAAAAAAAAAACAAAAACAAAAAAACTCCCCAGTGGATTAAAATTTTAAATGCACAAAGCAAAACTTTAAGAGTTTTAGAAGACAAATGAAGAGGCTATCTTTATGAACTTGGGAAAGAGATAGATCCCTTAAAGAAGACATGAAGAAAAAAGTTTGATACTTTTGACTACCTCAAAGCTGGGAATTTCTGTTTACCAAGTCACCCTGAAAGGGGTGGAAGCGAAAAGCCACACAATGGGACAAGATATTTGCACCACACATAATTGGCAAGAGACTAGCATTCAGTATTTGTAACGAACTACGATAAATCAGTAAGAAAGAAACAAATAGAAAAGAGAAAATAAGCAAGAGAAATAAGTATTTCACTGAAGGGGAAACATACATTGTGAATTAAACTGTGAAAAGATGCCCGATCTCATCAGTGATCATGGAAATACAAATGAAAACTGTACTGGTATTTGTTTTATATTCACTTGATCCGAAAAAATTTAGAAGACTGACAACACATAGTCTTGATAAAACTGTGGTTCAACAAGAACTTTCTTCCCCTCTAGTGGCTTTATAAACTGATACTTACCACCATAGAATAAAATTTAAAACATTTGAAAACTGTACAAGGTTTTCAGAAATTCCTCTCTGAATTACATAGTCCAGAGAAACTCTTGGTCATGTGCTCCTGGAGGCATATACAAGTTCACACACAAGAACAAAATTGCTCATAATAGCAAAAATAGAACAGCTTAAATGTTTATGAACAAGAGAAGAAATATGCAAATTATTATATATTTCTAATAAAGCATATTGTGAAGCAGTGAAAATGAATGAGCTTCGGCAGGTCCCCAACCATGAAAGAATGTCAGGAACATCATGATGACAAGGTTCAGGAGATTGCATATAACATGATACCACTTTTATAAAACTCAAATACTAGGAAAACTAAGCAACACATTGTTCAAGGCTACATACATACAGGATGTAATTTTTAAAAAAAAAAAAACAGCAAGAGAATGATAACACAAAATTCTAATAGTGGTCCTTCAGGAAGGTGGCGAGGCGTACAGGTAGATGTAATATTCTGGTTTTTAAAGTGAGTAGTGAGGTCACAAATTCATTTTATGATTATGTTTACAAATTTATATGTGCTACATATCTTTGGTTTCAGATGTGAAATATTTCATCATCATCATCATCATAAGCATCAAAGAATCTTACAAGTTTTAGAGGCATGGTCTCAACCTCCTGTTGTGAGACTTAGGCCACAAGAGCCTCACAAAAAGCTCGTATTGCTTCCACTCATTTTCCCAGGGGACTCCCATCAGGTTCCACTTTCTGAACCCCCTCATTCTTCCCTCCATTTTACCAGTTTTATGATGTTCAATCTTCTCTTTGACCACTCCCTTGGACTCTGGGCCCAGACAGTCCTCGCAGGCTTGGGATGCACATGCACACTCTCGCTGGCCCCACCCACTTCTCCTACAACCTTAGCCTGGGTTCAAACCTCAAGTCTGGGTTGAAAGTGGGTGGTTGAACAGTAGGCTCCAGGCGTGGCCGCCAGAGACCCAGAGAACATTAGCAGAAGGCCAGGTGAACAATTCTGGTGCTTGGGCCAAAAGGACTTGTCAACTATTTACTAATTTATTTAGTTAACCCTTAGAGCTATGTTCCAAGAGTACATGCCTTATTTAGCTCAGACTTGAGCAGATTCTGAATAAGTAGGGATAAGATTAATAAAATTTTATTGTCATTCATTGTATTGACTGAACTTGAATTCACAGTGCCAGGGTTCTGTGAATTACTTAAACAGAATAGATTAAACTTTTTACTGCAAGTTCCCACCTTGAGTTTTACACATGGATCATGGTAGATTGAATAATGGGCTCCATTTCTTCACCCTTCCTTGGATCCACAGCTTTTGCCATGTGACTTTGTAGTTAGTTATTCTCCCTAGAGGTGGAGAACATGTGGCTGCTCCTTGACTTGGGTCCAGGTATGTGACTTGCTTTGGCCAATGGATACTTAGCAGGTGTGATACAATTGCAGGTATTATGCCTCTATCACGCAAGAGCTCTGCCCATGGGAGCCTGCTGGTCCCAGACAAATGAGAGCTCCACAGTGCAGACCTGATTTGAACCCACAGCCTGGAGCTGAACCCAGATGAAATGAGCAAAGTTATCTCAGCCAACCTGCAGGTGCTTTTGATCAAATAAATGCTTATTATTGTGTACCACTGAGTTTTGAGTGGCTGAAACAGTGTTATTTTGCCACCAGGTAACTGATACATGGTCTAAGAATTACTAGAGTTTTTCAAGGGACATCAAGTACCACAGGGACAGTTGGCAGTAATGACAGTTTTTACCACCACCACCACCATCATCCCTTATCACCATAATTATTAGTAAAGCGTCAAAGGGTACAAACTTTTTGGTCAAAGACTTTCAGTTATAAGGTGAATAAGTTATGGAAATCCAATATAAAGCATGGTAACTAGTTAATGACGGTGGACCTTTTACTTAAAATATGCTAAGAGAGTAGATCTTAAAGGTAACTCTATGAGGTGATGGATATGTTAATTATCTTTACTATGGTAATCACAGCATATACATATATCAAAACAACACACTGTACACCTTAAATGTATGCAATTTTTATTTGCCAATTATAATTCGATAAAGCTGGGGGGAGGTGAGGAAGGGGAAAGTGTCATCACTGAGAACTCTGAAATGAGTGTCTAAATTTGACTCCTGGCTCTGCTTCTTAATAACTTAACATCGTACCTGGGTAAGGTACTGTTTTAAGCCTTACTTTTCGTATTTACTTACCTTGTCTACCCCCTCCCAGTGCTTATTAACATGCTAAAGGAACTGAAGGCTTCTATAATCAAGACAGCTTTAAATTTCTTTAACCTGATTTTCTCCAAAATTGCTTAACCTTGAAATTCTTTTACCTGCATAAAAAGGTGTGATATCATCTCATGGGGCCTTGTCACTTGGGACATGCTAGTGTACAAGCCACTGAGCACTGGTTTTCAAATGTTGCTTAGTGATCAGCAACTGAGTCAAGCATCCTCCACGGCAGGGGTCCTTGCCGGGTTCTGAAATATTTCCTTTCTAGCAACGGTAACACTTTACTGCCTTTTTCTCATTTTCTGATTCATATGATGATAATCGGCAAAGCCTTACTTTAAGTCTCCAATTTTAAGCGTTAAGGTTTTGGATAACTCCTCAAATATAAGATGGAACTTGATCCATTTAAAAGCGGGAGATTAAAATCAAAATTATACTGCCTTTGGAATCATCCATTTTCCTTCATTTTCTCATGTCAGTGCACACTGTCCCAAAAACCAGCACTTCATCTTTGAGCTCTTTGACCAGATTCACATTTTCATCCACCCGCTGAACATTTTTCCCAGCACCTGAAATGCAAAATGCCCCAAATTAAACTCATCGTTAAGTGAAACTACTTTTCCTAATTTCTTCAGTGCAGTTAATGACAACACCATTTTCCCTGGGATCTGAGCTAGAAATCTCAGGGCTACGGGTCCTTCGTCTTGTCACTCTGTCTTCCTAAGCCCAAGCAGTCGCTAGGTCTTATAGATTTTACCCGTCCCATCCTTAGTATCAGCCACCTCTTTTTACTTCTGTTACGATACTCAGGGTCAGGAGGTGGCAAACTTTTAATATAAAAGGCCAGATGGTCTCTACTGCAACTACTCATCTCTGCCATTGTAGCTTGAAAGCAGCTGTGGACAAGAGCTAAATGGATGTGGCTGTGTGCTGATAAAATTTTACTGACAAAACCCAAGTTGACTGAATTTGCCAGCCATCGCTCTGGGCCAACCTCCTTTATCCCCACAGCTAGAATTCACATTTGTTTAGGGATTTGCAGGTCTTTGTGTGTGTGTGTATTTTTCTATGTGTGTAATGCTTTGCAAGTTCCCGGACATTCCACACTTATAATTATTATCTTATTTGGCAGAAGAAGAAACTGAGGTTTGGAGGAAGTAAATGACTTCCCAAAGCCCCTCAGCTAGTAATGGTAGATGCAGGATTCAAATTTAAGTTTTCTGCCACAAAGTCTAACACTCGGCCCTCAGAATCTATTTTGGGCTACTGTCTCCTCAATGGCCTACCAATCTTTGCTTCCATACTCAACATTCAAGCTTGTAGTATGACCACACTGTTTTTCTAAGGCACAGCCTGCTTTGTGTGATGTCCCTGCTTAAGGCCTTCAATGGGACTCAATTTCTCAACTGTGTACAGACTCCTTATCTAGTCTTCAAGACCTTCCAGTCAGTCATAATTGCCTTCCAAAAATAACTACCTGGCCGTTGTGTTGAAATCCTATTTGTCACACAAGACTTTATGTGCCACCTTTCCTGTGAAGAATTTTCTGATCTACCAACTGTCTTGAGTTGGGTTCTCTCGGAAGCAATCTCTGAGCCAAAGTTTAGCATTCAGGGGAGACCCTGGGCCAATGCCTGTGGAAGGGAAGGGCAGAAAGCAGGAGCTGCAATGAACAACAGACTCAGCCAACACATGGGGAGCCCTGGAGCCAGCATGGCCCTTAAGAGATGTCCCACGTGAGCCAAGATGATCAAGTTTTTTACTTCCGTATCCATCAGTCGGTGCATGTGGGCTTCTCAGGAAGGGGCATGACCTTGGTAAGGTGACTCTCTGCAGATGGAACAATCCCTGAAGGGGTGGAGAGCTAAAGGTGTGTGTCCCCAGTACTCCTACCACCTGGGACAAGAACTTCATTGAAACACAATTAGCACAGCATCCACTACGTATGTTGAATTTTTTTATAATCCTTCGATTCAACATTTCTTGCATGATTAACTATAGTCTGCTTTGTGTTACAGTTTTAGGTATATGGCATTTCCGTATTTCCATAGTTCTATTCTCCCTTTCTTTGTGTACTCCTTAAAGGATGTGGTATGGAAAGAGCATGGATTCAGAGTCAGATATACCTGGTATGAATCTCAACTTTACCTCTTCATCATCTATGTTTAGCTAGGGCGAAATCTTTAACCTAGCTGGGCTTCTGTTTCCTGATATGGAAAACCAGTTCACAGAGTCATCATGAGAGTAGCAGCAAATGACAAATACAAAATGTTTGGCTCATAGGAGTGCTCCACAAATATTAGTTTCCTCCCTTTTGAGGGACAAGACTCATTTTGGTCCCCTCTAAAGCAATTGGCATAGTGCCATAAACATATGACACTTGATACATCTTTGTTGAATTGAATCTTTGAAAGCTTTAAATTAATTCCTACTATTGACATGAATTCCTCATGTATAGAGGGCAGATCCATATTGGATCTAACCCAGAGACTTTGGAAAGAGAAATAAGTGAAAGAGAGTGAGAGGTGGAGGGTTGGGAGAGGGAAGGTAAAGGATTTTTTAAGCTCTCTGTTTGTATGGGGCTGAGTGTCTGCGTATGCATGAGGCTATAGGGACCACTTCATGAGTGTCTCTTGTTAAAAATCCATCACTTAAAAACCATCTGTCTTACGAACTGTAGGACAGCAACAGAATCACAAAAAAATTAGCCAAGGCCTTTGTTCTCATAGTTGGCAGTGCTAATGACAGTTCTGGCCCTCTCCGTGAGGCTGTAATCTCTTTTGCAGCAAACAGCAGTAAATGTCAACTCTGAAAGCCGCCCAGTTTGACAACAAATGATTTAAGCGCGAAGGGTGACAAGAAGACCATATTTTATTGAGCCGTTGGGCTGGCTTTGAGGACTTATTTGCTGGCATTTTATATCAGATGGGCAAAAATGCCTACAGTAGCAGATGGGAAGTATCAGCCTAGGAGTTTATATTTTTTTAAAAATCTCAGCTTATAATAAAGTGTAGAAACTGGAGCTAACTTGCTACACTTTTTAAAAAAGCAGTTTAGACATTCTCATGGTCTGTATTCAGCTGAGTACAAAATTGGCTACTCCAGAGAATGATACCACCCTAGTCCCAATTAGAAGCTAATCTTGAATCTTTTATGCTATCACTTTTATGCTATTTTCCAAGAAACCTCCAAAGTTGAGAGCAACTTCTTGATTTATCTAAAAATTCATCATTTCAATGGAATATTGTCAACTGAATTTTCCAAAGAAATGAAGTTTACTAACATGTAATGCATCTTCTCTTATCACTATTGCTGCCTTGAATGCAAAGCCACGGTGGGTTGTGATCTGCACAAAGCCAGGGAGGTGAATGGAGATTGGAATCTGGTCTGGTGTTCAGAAATCAAGCTCTGACTGCATCTGCCACTGGGCTACATCCCCCACAAGAGGCTGCTTTGTTCTAAAACCTTGAATGCTTTCCTTGAGTGCAAGTAATTTTTGTAATTCTATTTCTCTTCATTATGCATAAAAGTTCAGAAAAACTCAAAGAAAAATAGATACCCCATGGGGAGGAGAAAGAGGAGGGAGGTGGGTGTGGTTATCAAAGAGCAGCAGGAGGGATCCTGGTGGTTTGGAACTGCTCTGTATCCTGGCTGTGGCGATGAATATGCACATCTATGCATGTGATAAAAGTGCATGGAACTTAATACACACACATACACACACACACACACAAATGAGTACAAGTAAAATGAGAAATCTGAATAAGACTGATACAGTGTATTAATGTCAATTATCTGGTTGAGTTATTTTTGCAAGGTGTTACCATTGGGGGTAACTGGGTACAGGGCATGTGAGATCTCTATTATTTCTTACAAATGTATGTAAATCTACAATTATCTCAAAATAAAAACATTTAATTAAAAAATAGATACTCCAGACTTCACAACAAGCTATTGCTTTTACAGGGTGGTCCTCTTCCCATTTATGGCAAAGCTTCAACTATCTCAGCTAGTAGGAAAAGATGAATGGCTTATCCTATTTTATTAATAATAACATGACTTGGCCAAGACCAGAGGGAAATGATTCTTGATCACTGTCTGTGTACATTATAACGACCTTATCATGAAGACTTTTTTCCATTGACAGAGAGAATATATAATAAATATGGGGGTGTATGTTTTAAGTAAGTCCCAAGAGGCAGGAGCTTGAGATTACAAATCTTCAGAAGTGTTTTAATAGTCTGTCAAACTCAGTTGACAATGTTTTATCAATTGTGGAAGCTATTTCCATAATGATAAAATTAATGGTTTAGAAGGAGATGGAGAATTTCTTTGACATCTAAGCACAAGAGTCATCCCAGGGGTTTTGCAGATAAATCAAACCCAGTGCTCCCTCTGTTAATGAAAAAAAAAGAAAGAAAACAAAAAACCATTTCGAGAGCATACTTCTGTTCCAGAAACATCATTAGCAGGGAAGGAAATAATAAAGAAAGTAGAGGGAATTGTTCCAGGATGTCAGATAAAAGGCAGTTCAGAGGAAGAAAATATTAAATACTAACTAAAATGAAATCAAACATCACAGAAAACACACTGTAGTGCTGGATGGGATTCTGGTTTTCATGCTCTCTATATCTGCAGTTTGGATAAAGGGGCAGAGAGAGACGTCCCCAGATGGGGAGAGTGTGTGTATCGTTATCCTTTCCCCATTCTTTCACAGCTCCACACTCAGATCATTTCTTTTTCCTGGAGAAATAAAACCACAGGTGCATAAACAATGGGCACCTCCCAGAGTGCACTGAGGAACCCGTTTTTAGGTGCTATGGGTGAACCACAGTCCTTCCTTTTTTTCACTTCTTAGCTTTTCCTCCTCCTGCCCCACATCTATTCTCTCTTCCAGATTTATTTAGTAACGTTCCACCAATGCTGGAGGAAGCTTAATGATGAGCCCTTTTATCCTTCTAACAGCTTTAAAGTCAAATAAACAAATACACGTTACATAAGTCTGATGCGAAATAACATTTTTAAAAATTTTCCCAAGGTATTTCAGAAAGGGCTAACATCCTTCACACAGAAAGCACTCAGTGCCCTCGGGCTTCTGTAGTAAAACTGATGGTTTCATTTACTACTGTTAATACCAGCAATGAACTTGGCCAGGGAGGTTGTACAGATCAACCAAACCCAGAGCTTTCCATTATAAAACCTGTAAGAGGCAAAAGGCAGGTAAGTTTCTTCCCCATCAACAATATTAGAATTACAGAAAACTTAAATTTTAATCTTTGAAGAAAAGATTTCGTTATTAATTGACACTCCAGTCACGTAACGACTGAGACATGTTCTGAGAAATGCATCATTAGGCGATTTCGTTGTGCAAACTTTATAGAATGTACTTACAGGGACCTAGATGGTAGAGCCTGCTGCACACCTAGGCTGTATGGTATAGCTTATTGCTCCCAGGCTGCAAACCTTTACAGCATGTTACTGTACTGAATACTGTGGGCAACTGTAACACAATGTAAGTATTTGTGTATCTAAACATATATAAAAGCAGAAAAGGTACAGTAAAAATACAGCATAAAAGTATAGAGCTCTTGCCATGAATGAGCTTGCAGGACTGAAGTTGCTCTGAGTGATTCGATGAGTCAGAGAGTGGGTAGTGAGCGCATGTGAAGCCCTAGGACATTACTGTACACTGCAGTAGACTTTAAAAGTGCTGTACACTTAGGCTACGTGAATTTATAAAAAACTTTCTTTCTTCAATAATAAACTAACCTTAGCTTACTATAACTTTTTTAGTTTATAAACTTTAAATTTTTTTTAACTTTTTGACTCTTTCGTAATAACAGCTTAAAACACAAACACATTGTGCTGCAGAATAGAAATATTTTCTTTCTTTATATCCCTATTCTATAAGCTTTTTTCTATTTTTAAAAATTTCATTTTATTTTATTTTTTAATTTTTAAACTTTTTTATTAAAAACCAAGACACAAGCACGCACATTAGCATAGACCTGCACAGGGTCAGGATCATCGAGATGTCACTAGGCAACAGGGATTTTTCAGCTCCATTATAATCTTATAGGACCACAATAGTATATGTGGTTTGTCATTGACAGAGATGTCCTTACATGGTACGTGGCTGTAGCACAACCCGTGGGTTGGTTCTGGATCATCCAGGGATCTGCTGATCTTGCTCAGAAAGAGCCCCACAAGACTATTTTGTGAATAAGATGTATTCTTTTGGCGCCTTGAGGTAGGAATCATTTATGTTTGTACCAGGTAAGTTTTCCTATCTAGCAAATTGGGCATTGTGGATTAAGGTCTTTGAGGACAAAGGTCATTTATCTCTGTATCTTTTACAAAAACCTATTCCAGTGTGTAAACTGGTTGTGCCTAAATTTCCACCCAGTACGATCGTGTTTCTCTCTCATACCCTCGACTTCTCCTGCTCCATGTAACTCACCACAACCCTCCAGTGGGTTCCCGTGGCACTTCAGACGTCAGGATAATGGCTAAAGCCATCAGTGGTGCTTTCATGGCCCTGTGTGATCTGCCTCTACCTCTTTCTGCAGCCACCCTGACCCCATCAACTCCCCATACCCAGGGCAGAGACTCATCACGCCCTCATGGAAGTCCTCCCTGAACTCTTGAACCCGCTCCTCCCCCAGTGAGCAGCACCCACAGCATTTGCACCTCTTTTGGCAGCCCCCTCAAGGCAACTTTACGTCTATTTGTGAGCTTTAACAAATTAGTTCCTGGCTCCTCACTGGACCATAACTTTCCTGGTGGCAGAGATAGCTTCTCTGTTCTTGCTTTGCCATTAAATCCTCAGCACCTACGATCGTGCCTAGTACATAGTGAGTGTCCAATAAATGTTTGTGGAATGGATGTATGAATACATGATACAAAAACGTCTTATTAATGGCCAGGTCTGGGAGTGGGCGGGTAGGGGAGAGGAAGAAAATGGAAGGAAGTACAGGAAAAGCAGAGAGACAGGGACTCTGAGAATATCTAAATATTCTACAGGAACAAAGAAGGCTCATGTAATGACATCCCAAACACGAGACAACTGCACGATGTAAATGCAACCCAGGGAGAGATGCAGGGGCAATGTCTCGGTTCATTCATTTAAAAAACTATTTCTTAAGCACCTACCAGGGCACAGCAATAAACAAAACAGACTAAGCTCTTGCTTGAAGGGAGCTTGAGTTTTATATTTGCAAATAAATATTTAATATATAAACTGGGTAGAACTATGTAGAAAAATTAAGTAGGATGAGAGGAAGAGCATGTGAAAGGTACTATTTTATATGGGGTGGTCAGGAAAGACCTCTTTGATAAGGTGACATGGGGCAGAGACCTGAAGGAGAGCAGGGAGGAGCCCCGAGGGCCATGGGGCAACAGCATTCCAGGCTGAAGGAAGAGCAAGTACAATGGCCTGGAGGCAGCAGTGGGCTTGGTAGAGGAACGGCTGGAGAGGAATGCCAATGCCTTCTCCAGGTGTCGGGTTTTTCATGCTTAGCACTCACCCATTGGTCTCTCTTCTCTGGGTAAGTTCTCTTACACCTGGTCAGGGAAGGCTCTGCTCCTTCAAGACATGAGGAACCTTAATATGCTATGTAAAGGAACCCAGCAACCAAGAGCCCTGGTGGCCTTGCACCTGATTCTGTCTTGACCTTATTAGCCATCTACTGTTCTCTGGACTATTCTCCTCTTGCCCTCCATGCATGACTGCCAGTAGTGCCCCTGCCTGCTCTTGATGGTAACACACACCTAGGGCTGTTAGGTTGACTGACCTGGGATCAGGTTTTCCAGGGGTGCTTCTTCATACTTTATTCAGTTTCTGGGGCAGAGCCAGCATGAGTTAGCCATTAGCAATTGTTGCCAAGGCATTATCCCATAGACTTAGAGTGTTAGCCTTCCAGAAATTTCAATGTCAAAAATACAGAGTAATTTTCAAATTCTCAAACCCAAAGGCATGCTTCTTCAATGGATGCAGAGATATTTTAATACAGGGAGGGGATCACCTCTGCTTAGCATGTTTAAGTCACATCACTGATATGGTCTCTACGTTAGAACATTGAACCTGACTAGCAGTCCTGTTACCTCATGGGAGAGGGAATTCATGGTGATGATGGCTCCCTGGGTCTTTTTTGGAAGAAACGCCTGTGGACAAGGGTGTGGAAGACCAATAACAGCACCCTCTCCCTCAGAAGTATATAAAAATGCTCAGTGACAGTTTTGGAATCTCATCGGCCACTTTCTGTCTTTCTTCTGGAATGCAATGAATGTTTGCATTTTTCTTAGGAAGACACTGTTAATCTCAAGAGACATAAAATAACATGCAGCTCCATGGTAGTTTGGCTTTTAACAAATGCAACTTAATCATTTCTAAGGGATGATGGAAAGGATGGTAGCCATGGAAGAGTTGGAGAAACTTACAAAGTCATTGTTTTTTACTATTGCCTGAACATGCTGTTAAAATAAACTCAAATATTGTAACAAAGAGAAATAATATTGCTGCCTTCTAAACTTAGATAGAACAGAAGGAATTCTGTTAAACCTCCAAGGGTTATTACAGGATCCACTTTGTAAGCATCAGCTGTCAAATTTCAGATGGAAACTTAGATTCCAGATATACCCAGGCTGCAAGAAGTGCAATTGAGAACAATAGAATTTTCTTGTGGTCTTTCTAGTAGCAATGGTATGTATTCCATGGTTATGATCATTAAGTTGTTGGTAGAAAGTGCCTCTTTTGACACTTATTTGTTCAACCTAATAGTTGGTTATTTGAACTGTAGTTTCTTTTACAAGACTTACTAACATGTCAAAACATTATTGATTAAGCCTGGGCAAATGACACCTTATACTGACGTTCATTCCTTTGTTCATATATCTATTTTTTTCTATTTAAAATATAGTGTTTAGGGATTGAGGGCCTTTTATACAATCTTTATTTGCTGTTTAACTCTAGGGTAATGATAAATATCAGTCACTACATATTCCCTTTCTGATAAACACACACAAGCACAGAGAGAAAGTATGCCAGTAATTTAAGTAATAAAAGTTTCACATTTATGCATTAAGATTATGATGACTCTAATATAAAAAATGAATGACTATGCATAAAAAAATCAAAATATAGATAAATTGAACTGTGTAGCAGGCATTTCCTCATTTCTGGCTGCCCTTTCCTCTCTACATTCTGATTTTCTTTGGGGGAATTATAGAATCTCAGGGCAAGCCTCCCAACAGGTCTTGAGGGTAAGAATCTCTTTGTCTTAAGTTTGCCAGAAAAAGGTTTTTTTTAGCTTTTAAGCAAGAATCCTAACTGATGTACACTTTATGAAGATCAAGGAAAAGAAATAAACAGTGATCATAATTTCAGATATACTTAATAACCATTTACCTGATGAAAGACTAAAAAATTAATTCTGGTCTATATAGTCCAGGTTGATCCAGTGGGAAAGAAACCTCCCATTTATGTGATTTCTACTTAGGGACCAAATTATCTTCCTATCAGCAATGACACGTTCTTTAGTTTCCTCTCTATAAATAGCAGATAGCAAAAGAATCTATGTTAATGCAAACGAACATGGTGGAAATAAATGGGTTAATGTTTGTGCTTCGTCTCAAACGTCTTGGAAGGAAAGTGCTTTGTTAGCAGATTATTATTAACACTTACTGCTCACTGGGGTATGAAGGGGAGAAAAATCAATAGTGATCAACTTCCCTGGTCAATAGTGTTTTCTAAATCCCTGTGTAGTTTGACTTGAATTATTCCACTTTTTAAAATTAGGAATCATGAACAAAAATATTAGTGTAAAACAGTATGCTTTAATGTTTTAAAAGGCTACTTCCTATAGTCTACTCATTAAAGCCCTGTGTGTGCAACCTCTCACTGATAAGGAAAGTGTGTCTTAGGGTCCTCCCTGCACCATCAGTGTGGGTATTGGAGCCGAATGGCCCGGCACCAGGCAGACCCAGCAGTGTGGGCAATGCTGCTCTCTGCCCCGCGGGAGCACACTTAAATTTTGCCACCAGAGTACCTCTCCACGGGCTAATGAGATAATGAGCCATTTCCTCCCAGTGTTATTTGTTCCAGATCCATAGAATGTCAGTTGTAAACAGTCCTTTCAAGATCAAGTCCTTAATCTTGTCACTTACAAGAGAGAACAGAGGCCAAAGAGAGGTAATGTCTAGTCTAAAATAACGTGACTAGTTGGGTGTGCGAGAGGAGACTGGAGTTTTATTTCTAGACACGACTTTGATCCTTTCATTGGAGCCACTACATTTGTCCCGTGGAAATAATGTTGAGGCAGGGTACAGTGGCCAGTGCTTTACCTGGTACAACCGTGCATTGGTTTAATCCTGCAGGGGACACTGTCTGATAGAGAACTTTCTGTCATGGTGGAAGTAATCCATCTCAGCACTGTGCATGTGGCCAGTGGGCACTTGAAAAGCGATGAGTGTGACTAAGGAACCTTTTATTGTGCACCCTTCATCTGGCATCTTGTAATGTGAGCAACTTACAGAACCCTGCTACATTTATCAGCATGAAGACATTAGCCGTGATGCAATACCGTTAACTAATCTATAAACTTTGTTGGGATTTCCCCAGTTTTTCCACTATGATCCTTTTTCTTCTGTTGCAGGATCCAATCCAGGACCCAACATTGCATGCAGTCATCTCGTCTCCTTACTTTTGAAGAACTAAATATTTCATCGCATTTCATTTTAATTTAAATGGCCACAGAGGCAAGTGGCTACTCACTGGACAATGTGGCCGTGGAGTGTACAAATCCACTCACATCCATTTGCCTCCCTTGATGCTGAGGGCAACCCAGCGTGGAGGCGTCGTTACTTCTGCTCAGCAGAGGAGCAATGCCAGGCCTGGTGCGGCTGTGACTCACTCTCGTCACATCAGCAGTGAGCGGCAAAGTGGTTGAAAGCGTGCAGGGCTTTCTGACCCTCGGCTGCATGCATTTTCCACGCTGAGCTTCCCCACGGTGACACAAGTGACTTAGCACTCACAGGAGACCCTGCTGTAACATTTATTACTAAGATATGTGGAAAAATCTATATGTCTCAGGACATCTTTAGAAAAGCAAACCGCCCTTTAGAGTGGAAAAGGTCTCAGTATTCTGGAAGAATGGCTCCTCCTCTCCCTGACCTCCGGATCGATGTTGGATCCAAGGCCCCCGTCTCGAAACCTCTTCTGTATTTACACTCTCTCCTAAGTGATCTCATTCAGTTCTATGGCTTTAAATAACGTTTATAAACTGATGGGTCCCAAATTTATATCTCTAGGCCTAACCTTGTCCTGAAACCCCACCTGCTTCCCTTCCACAGTCATGTGAATGTCTACGAAGCATCGCAGACTTAGGATTCTGGGTACTGCGTCCTCCCCAAGGCCCCGAGTCCAGGCCTCTCCAAGCCTTCGCCTCTCAGTCGATGATACCGCTGCTATCCAGCACTGAAGCTGAAAACCTAGAGGTCGGTCTCGTTTCCTCTTTCTTTTGTTCTCACTTGCAATATCGAAACCATTTGCAAGTGCTGTTTCTCCAAAACATATCCATGATCATCCACCTCCTTGGAAGCCTTGTTCTTTCTCACCTGGGCTGCTGCTACAACTTGCTAATTATCAGTCTCCAATCAAATCTTCTAACTTCTCTCCTTAAAATCATCTAATGGCTTCCCATTGCCTTTGGAATAAAATCCAACCACCTTGTGATGGTTTAAGAGGCCCTAAATGATCCTTATCTACTTACCTGAGTTTATTTTTCACTCACAACATTTTGGCCAATCCAGACTTCTGTTGAATTACCCACCAGATAATAACTTGTCCACCTCAGGGCTTTGCAGCTGCTGTTCCCTCTGTCTGGAAGTCCCACCTCCAGATCTTTGCATGACTGGTTCCTGTATTAAGGTCCCTGCCTAACTGTCACCTCCTCCCAGAGACCTCTCCTGACTGCCCACTCATGTTTTACATTGTCCCTGATGATTTTTTAATAGCACTTATCCACTCTCTGAAGTTATCTTATTTGTCCTTATTGTTTCCTGATTATCCCATCTAGAAAGTCAGCTTCGTGGGACCCAGGACGTTGTCTCTCTTGGGCCTCTCCAGCATTTACAAATGTTTGGTACATGGTAGAAGCTGAGTAAATATTGTTGAGTGAAGGAATGAAAGAGGGTCACCTAATATTTACGTGTTGGGTCCTCAGTAGTGATGAAAATTGATTTCTATTGCCTGTTTCATGGTTTTCTGAGTGGTATTCCAGGGTTAGCCCATTTTTGGATCTATCTCTCTGGTGAGATTCATAAACTGGCCAGCCACAGCTCCTGGGCCCACAACAATGTAGGTAACAGAATGGCACACCAGAAGTCAAAGCTGGTATATTCAGTAGGCGACGAAAGCTTAGGCAAGGCTGCAGTGACAAATGACACGCAAAGCCTCAATGGCTTAATGCAATAGAGGTTTTTACTCACACAAACTCCATGGCAGGCTGGGTCACTCTCTAGGACACCTCTTCACCATGTGGCAACTCAACAATGGAGACAGTTTAGATGTGATGTTACCATCAAGTGGCTTCCAGCTTTCACAGCAGTGGGGAGAGAGAACTGGCAGTTTACACCCCAGCTTCTATGTGCTTTGGCCCAGAAGTGACAAACACTATTCCTCATCACAGCTCATTGGCCAGAACTAGCCACAAGACCCTGATAAATTGCAAGGGGACTGACTTGTAATATGGGGGAATAAATTAATATTTATTTGATGAGTAGAAAATGTCTCTGCAACAGTCCACCCTTGAACACACATAAAAACAACTAACACCTCTCCAGGGTGATGATGCAAAGTTCCATCTGGTCATTGCACCCAGTCCAGGATATCAGGTGATGTGTTCATCAGGACAGGGTGAGGTTCGTTGTGGACCAGAGACCTATGCACTCAAATGAAGAGGAATCTTCCCCTACCCACACACACCCAGCATATGGCAGTGGTACAGGGATAGGCAACGACAAACCTGCTTTCTTCTGGAAAAGAGAAGATTGTGAGACACACAGCAGTCTGTAGCCAATAAGAGGGTCCAGAGACTTTGGTTGATCCTCTATAAGTAAGTTTCTCCCTTTTTTATTATTTTCCTTGGTCAAATATGAGTGTGGGGGAACATGCCCCCCTAGAGAGTTGCATGGCTTTGTTGGCCCATCTCCTGCTTGCAGCATATAGGGCCAAGTGTCATTTAAAGTCTCAAATAGTCTCTTTCAAACCAAGAATAGTCTTCTTGTCTATCTGCTTCCAGTCAATTCTATGAGCTAGCAACCTCACCCACCAACTGTGCTTTCAGGGAAATGGCCTAATCTTAATTTCCTTGCTTTCTTACCTGCATGGTCCTATATGTCCTAACTTAATAATTCTGTTAGCTTGCTAGGGAAGCTACTCCTTTCATAGAATTTTGCCCTGAGTCTTTTTATCCAACAGAAATATTTTCTTAGGTACTACCCCATTAGTCTGATTTTTGTCCTGATTTTCTTTGGGTCTTTATTGCCCAAATGTATTCTTAGTACTATTAGGAATCAAGAAGTGGTCCCTTGACCACTTTTGGCAGGTCTTGAATTCCAGAATGTATTTTCTTTTTTCTTTTTTGCTTGCAAAACAGACATTTCTTTCTTGAGCTCATCTGCTTCTTCTAACACTCTGACACTCATAGCAACCTCTTCTTGATCTGCAGGTTCCCTGCTCCTGCAATGTCCTGCATAAATGCCTGCTATGTTAGGGCAAGCAATAGACTGAATACGATGGAGTGCCATTCTTCCAAAATTTGACATTAGTTTCCTCACTGCCCAAATACCTAACCACTGAGATGGTGCCACAGATTTCAATTTTGAGTTCTTTTATTATGGCAGCATTCCTGGATTAGGAGATCTCCAAGATCTCTTTAAGCTATAATGATCTATGATTCCAAGATGATGCATTTGATTTCTCCTACAGTAAAATCCTGTTGCTTGAACACTACTGTTGAAAGTGTGCACATTACACCCATAAAGAAGTCAGTCTATGATGTGTACTTTCCTCCTTTGCTTGCGTAAAAAGAGCAGGAGAGAAAAGAGGCAGCAGTGTGAAATACAAGAAAGCAAAGGTGAGATACATCACACATACCATTACCACCTGCATACAACCACTGTTAAATTTGATGTATATGCCTCCAGTCTTTGTTCTAAGCATAGCCATCCAAACGTGTTTAAACATATGTTTAAATTAACATGGGATTAGATTATTCACATGCCAAAAAAAGCAATTGTGTGATCTCAAGTTGTAAGTCTTTCATATTTTGGGGGTACTGGTACCACGTTGATCCAGTAAAAGAAGAAAGAGAGATCAGGGGAAAAAGCCTTCCACTGTGAGAAGGGAGGGAGGAAGAGTGTGCCAAACAATGGAGTAATGAGGACTGGTTGCTATGGTCACAGAGGGTGTGGTTGGCACAGGCCAGGGCGACTCCACCTTTCCGAGTCTCTAGCAGCCACACGGGCAAGGAGTTTATGGCAAGTTTCAGCGAATGACTCAAAACAGAAGCAGGTTGGATCCATTAAAGTGCAGGGTCTTAGCCTCGGGAAGAATGAAATTCTGCTCATTCCAGGCTTTGACAGCCAAGTTAGGGGACAGGACAGCAGTCAGGTGGGAACTGGCCACATCATGAGAAAAGCAGGGCCCAGGGGCTGTCTGCCTTCGGAGCCAAAGTTCTCAGAGCTCTGGGCGAGGAAGGTAGTTGTGTTCCAGGGGCAGTCAATGTGGTTTTGAAAAAATAAATAAAGAAAGAAAACCTTTGTTGAATTCTCCGTCTACCGCTTAGTTATCTGACTGCTTTGACTGCTTGGATTGTCAGTTTCTTCATCTGGAAAATGGGAATAATAAAAACACTTAGGTTGTGGTGAGAAGTAAAAAGATCATGTACCTAAATAACATGATCCACGTCCATGCCCATCAATGGCCAGTGCTGGTGATGATGATGATGATGATACCACGCAGAAAGGAATTGAGGTTCTCAGCCTCAGCTGCACTTTACAAGCACTTGGGAGGCATTTAACAACCCATTGCCTAGGAGGCGCCTCTCCCGTTACATCAGAAATTTTTGGGGATAGAATCTAGATATTCATCCTCTAGTATCTCCCCAGGCAATTCCAATGTGCAGTCAAGGTAGAGAACTGCCAGTTGAAGGTAACACTTCTGGAGACCAGGAGTAACTTGTTAGAATCAAATACCTCTAAAAGCATATTATATTTATCAGGTAAAATTTTAAAAGATTTCGTTCTCATGTGGTGAAGAATAGCCTGCAGGAGCAGTGAGTGTGCATTCATTCATTCATGCATTTGTTCAAAAAACGTCCACTTGATCCTTTTATGTGCCAAGTGATCTGGCAAGTTCTGGGGATTCAGGCATGGACAATAAAGAGAAACTGTTCTTGAGGAGCTCTGGTCTAGCGCAAGAGCGAGGCAAGAAAAGCAACCGTGCACTTGAGCAGCAGTGGTTTCAATGCGGACCACAGAGGGCTCTCAGCTATTCTTATCAGGATGAATTTCTTTTAAAAAGATGCTCTAACATCATAATAATATATCAAAGATTTGTTTAGTTTGGGTGATCGGTATGTGGATATTTGTTATATTGGGGTTTTGGGGGCCATTTATGTTTGTCTGAAATATTTTATTGAAGAAGGAAATGCTGCACCGTGAGATGGGAGGGACAAGCTTAGGATGTGACAGGGCAAAAGGCAGAGGGTCAGGGAAAGCTTTCGAGACCGCTGACACTTTTAAAAGATGTATTTTTAATTGGCAGATACTAATTGTATGTATTTATAGGGTACAATGTGATGTCATGATACATGTGTACATCATGAAACGATTCAATCCGGCTAATTAACATGTCCATCACCTCAAATACTTACTATTTCTTTGTGTTAGGAACATTCAAAATTTACTTTTAGCAATTTTGAAATATGCAATACGTTATTATTAGCTATAATAACAATGACTATAGTCACCATGCTGTGCAATATATCACCAGAACTTATGATACTGCTCCTGTCTAACTGAACTTTGTACCTTTTAACCAACATGTCCCTTTTCCCTGACCACCCCGACCCTGGCCTTCGTAATCACCATTCTACTCTATACTTTCATAAATTTGACTCTTTGAGATTCCTCATAGAAGGAGATCATTCAGCGTTTGTCTTTCCGTGCCTGCTTTATTTCACTTAACATGAGGTCCTCTAGATTCATCCACATTGTTGGAAATGACAGGAAAGGGGCTCTATATTCACAGTGGAATACTATTCAGACTTAAACAGGAAGGAAGTTCTGTCATTGGCACTTTTAAAGTAGAAAGATAACCCAGGGAGATGTGCGTTTTGGGAAGATGAAGGGGAGGGAGCAGAGACATGAAGGCAAAGACACCATGAGAAAGACCATTTGCCCCTGAGGTGAGATCTGTGAAGGCCTCGGCCTGCCTGGGCATCAGAGGAGGGAACAGAGACTGGAGACACCCCACAGTCAGCCCACAGACCTCGGGTTCCACCTGGACACAGGAGCTGAGCAAGGAGCAGTCCAGAGCACCTCGTGAGTTTCTGGCATAACCTTTTGAGAAAACACAGTTTCTGGCATCACTGACTCAGCCCAGGCTTTCCAGATGACAGCAGAGAAAGGAGACGGTGAGTGTTTTTGATGAAGTGTTACGTTTGTGCTTCTCAGGATACACTCGAGTGTCCACAGCAAGGAAACGCCTGGATTCAGGAGAGAGTTCCGACCCAGAGATACAGACACGGGCCTCATCAGAGTATGGTTCATATCTCAAAGAGAAGGAATAAATTCATTCAGGAAGGTGGCCAATACAGAACCCTTGAACACACTGACTTTAAAATTATGAGGATTGGGGTGAAAAGAAAATCCTTCCAAAGAGAGCTGAAAAGAAATGAACAGACTAACAGGAAGTAAAATCAGGAAAGAGTTGTGACTGAGTCCAAGGGAAGGTGTGAATCTCAGGGAGAAAAATAACCCCAAAAGTAAAAATCCATGCAGAAACCAGTAGGATACCCTCAGAAGTTATCACTGATTATAGCAATCCATTTGCAGGCCCATGGTAATTACAAAAGCTATTTCAGGACACCAGATTGTAAAGGGCGGACTTATAGCGTGGTAGGTACTCATTATACATTTGTTGGATTGGAAGGCTCTGGGTTACTGCCATCATGAAATAGGCCTTGAGCCTCGGGTCAGGGGTAGGAGATGTTACAGAAGGGATGAGGTGTTCATTGGATCTCCCAGTTTGGCCTAGGATCAGTGGTTCTACTGATCAGCCTAGAGGGGAGGCTCACTCTTCCCTGGTTGAGTTCACTTTTTCCGGCATTCTCCATCTCTGATCCATTATCAGTGTCACCCCTTTGCCATATATAGAAACAGTAAGTGCAGAGAAAACGCACTGTGGGGGTGGATGACTCAGAATGCTTGGCAGTGGGATAAACAAGCATTTTACCTTTAGTAGTGATAGATTGAGGGCCCTCAAGGCAAAGACGGATGTCTGCTTCCCCTCATCGGCGTCTTCCTCCTACTATATTTTTGTGTTGCTCCAAGCATGCCATCAGTACCCACAACAAACCATTAAGTGAAGCTGGCTTCTGGTCCAGGTTTGAAAATTCCAAGGTAGTCTTGTGGAGTTGTGTGTGTGTATGTGTGTGTGTGTGAGCTTCACAAACCATTACAGCCCTTGCCTCTCTCATTCACCCACCTAACTTAGCAGCAGGTACTGAAGCCCAAATAAGGGAAGAAATTCAGTCTTCTTTCTCCTTGGAGGCATCTCCAGAGAACATTGCCTTGTACCTACCACCAACAGGCATTCAGAAAATATCTACTGATTGATGGTTGGGAGGGCTAGGGTGGAATCTTCTGGCACTATGAATTTTCTTAATGCTTGTTCTGATTTTGGCTGTGTGTGTTGTGTCAGCTAGTGTGTTGTGTCAGCTTGAGTCCAACCAGAGGACTCTAGATACATTAAAAGATTTATTACTAGGAAGTGGCTTGCACTGTTGTGGGAGCTGGCTGAGCAGGTCCACAATGCACAGGACGGGCAGTCAGGAAGGGAAGACCACAAGCAGAGTAGATCTCTACGGACACAGCAGAAACTGTTGTCCACTGGTGGAACCTCCTTTCTGTCTCTGTCTCTCTCTGGGCAGTCTCAGTCTTGCTTTTAAGAGCTTCCAACTGATTAGGCCAGGCCCACCCACATTATCCAGTATAATCTTCCTTAACTAAAGTCAAGTCAAGTGATTAGTGGTTTTAATGACATTGCCAAACCTCTCCACAGTAACAGCTAGATTAGTATCTGATGAACTCACTGGGGACTTTAGCTTAGTCAAGTTGGCATATCAAAAAAGCTGTCATGGGGGCTGAGACCCTGTGGATAGGTAAAGAAAAGAACAGGAGTTGCGTGCATGTAGAGAGAGAGAGGGACAGCAGGAGTGAGCACTGGGAGTCGTGGGACCCTCCTTTATTCTTCTCTTTGAATCTGAGGTGTCTCCGTAACAACCTGGATGGAACTGGAGACCATCCTCCTAAGTGAAGTATCAGAAGAATGGAAAAACAAACTCCACATGTACTCACTATTGGAACTAAATGATCAACAGTCATGTGCACCTATGGTGGTAAAATTCAGTGGAAATCAAGCAGGGGGGAGGGGGGAGGAGGGGATGGGTAAATGCACACCTAACAGATACAATGCTTACTATCTGGGTGATGAACACTCTTGTAACTTTGACTCTATGCAAAAGTACAAAACTGCACAAAAGTAATTCGGGTAACCAAAACGTTTGTACCCCTGTAATATTCTGAAATTAAAACAAAACAAAACAAAAACAAAAGCAAACAAAAGGAATCTGAGGTCTCACAAAATTCCGTCTAGGGAAGGTAACTGGGGTCTAACACATTGCCCAGGGAAACCATGACCTGAGGTTCTGCAGCCTTGACACGCTGAGGGAAGAACCACGTTTCCCGGCAGAGCCCAGTCTGTGTGTTAGAGCGACAGCCCTCCCTGCTTCCTCCCAAAGCAAAGCCACGCAGGGCCGGGCTGCCCAGCGGGTCTGTCCTCCAGGGCTCCTGGCACCGGGGGAATTTTCCCATCGCGGCGCCAGAGGGCGCCCGAGCTGAGGAAACCGCCGCGGAACTCCCGGAGGAGCCCAGCAGGTGCCGCGACGCCCGGGACTCGGGGACAAGGACTCGGCCCCTACCTCCCCCGGCACGGGTCCCTCGTCTTCCCCGGCTCCCAGGGCTACCTCCTCTCCGTGCACGTTTCAGGGACGGGCGGACGGACTCCGGGGAGCAAACAGCTTGTGGATTCGCTTTCCTTTGTAAAGGGCGGGAGGGGAGCTTGCTGGGGAGGGAGGTGGCAGCTCCGGGCACGGGAAGAGAGACCCGGGACATTTAGAGCCTCACTCGTCCACGTTCTCGGCTCCTTCCTCTCACTCTTGAAACCTGTAGGCAACTCTTTCCCGGGCATCGGGTTTCGGGGAAGGCCCGCTGTCCCGGGAGGACCCGACGTCTGCGCGCCGTCCTGGCGGCCGCCTCCCCGAGGTCCCCCACTGGTGCGCACGGCGCGACCGGCGCGCAGGCCGGGTGCCACCGCTCGGCGCCCCCCCGTCAGGGCTGCTGCAGAGTGTGCCTCGAGATCTGCGCTTCCCTCCCACTTAACCGCCCTCTCAGCTGCAGCCCCTGCCCCCAAAAAGTCAGGGGCCCCGCGAAAAAGAAGCAGCTCTTTTCTGCAGTGTGTTTAAAATCTAGGGATAAAAAGGACGTCTGCCTCAGTTGATTGTTATCCATCTCTTCTTTCTCTTCTCTCTCTTCAACATGCAGAATCCGAATGAAATGCTTTTAAAAACAATATAAATTTTGACGCAAAGAAAAATCACTAGAGGACTTCAACCGAGGTTTAAATGCAATGGTATTAGTTTTTTTTAAAAAAAAACTGGCATGGCTTTTTGCAATCCTCTAAGGGGGTGGTGGACAAGAACAAATAGAGTAGTCCAGACAGTTGGAAATTATAAAGAAGGACTTCTGCGCTCATAATTTGCACAATCGGAACAGTTAAACACTCAGGGAGACTGAGCAATAAACACATTTCTCACTCAAACATAACAGGTCAGGGAGGGAAGCCGGTGCTCTTCTTTTCTCGTCTGATGTAGGCACCTCGTGGCCTCAGCTTATGTGTGGTTTTGGAAAACTCTGACAGGCATGAGTGTCTGGGAGACTTCTCAGTTGTCAAGGAGCTTCTTATATTTCCTAAAGAAACTCAACCTAGATTCATTAAGCCATGTCACAGAGCAAAGAGAATTAAATATTTTTCTAAGGCTGCAACTAATCCTGAAACTTAAATATGGGAGGCGGGGTGAAATCCCACATATGAAAGGTCTGTGAAATTTTTACGGGAAATGTGCAAAGATGTTGTGTTTGAATATCTTCAAATAAGGGAAAAATGGGATTTTTTTTTTTGCAAAAAACCCAAATGATTTTCAGCCATCTATTCCCAGACCTCTCTTCATAGACTTCAATTAAGTAACATAACATCTTTTTTTGAGTCATTTAGGAAAATATTTGTATGTCAATCAGTGAACGCAAGGAGATTCTTTGAAAGATCTTGCTAATGCATATTAGAGTAAGGCCAAACCTTGTATTTATGATGGGTTTTTTTTTCATTGAAATTGCAAGCCCACATTAAGGATTTTCCCTCCCTTTATAAACATTGGCACAGTGCTGTAATTTCCTTTATTTGCAATCAGTATATCCCGTGGTTAACAAAGAACTTTTTAGAGAAAAAATGTGGCCTAATGAAATTCAGTAATTCTTTATAAAAAGAAAAAAGGATCTTTTATATGCATTTTTAAATGCATTAAATATATAAGCATGGTGTGTACCTGGTAAAGTTGATTTCTGCTGATGGTATAACACAGGTAAATCAACATAGAGTCCCTAGCACATTATAGGGTACACTTTATTGGGTTTTACCTTCAGGTAAAGACTCCTATTAAGAATATACAAGTGCCTGCATACCTAACCTGCCTTGTTTTCCATGGGGCTGTATACATAATCTCTTTTAAAAAATTTGTTTAATCAAAGCTTGCTATATTGAATACATTTAATTGGAATCCAGTGGTTAAAAAATATAAAAATTTACTGCTGTAGAAAAGTTTTGATTAGTACTTTCCATTAGCGAGTGTTGTTGAGTAAATCCTCTAACAGCATATTTGCATTCAGACAAGAACTGACTTAGCAAAACAGGTGATGCTTTCAACTGTACAAATATATTATTTCCCATAAATATTCCTAATGAAAGAGGTGGTCTGTTTCAGAGGAAGTGACTGCAATGACGACTTTTAAATAATCGGGGGGGGGGGGAAGTTCCCAACCTTGATAAATATGTGCATGGGGGCTTAAAGGGTGAATTATTAGGTGTGGAAAGATAGAATCTAGAAATCCTCTCCCATGTACGTTATAAAATAAACTGCATGAAAGCGTGGCAGATAGCATCTATGAGGCAATGCCATTTTCCTACGTTACCCTTTCTTCTTGAATCAAAACAAAAGTAAACTCAAATACAAAGAAAGGGTGTTTTATCCTAATGAAATGTTTCAGACAGAAGACCTTTTATGCTGGAATCGCTTGATTTGACCATAGTCAAGAAATTGACATCCCTCCCCAAAAAAAAGAAAAAAGAAAAGAAAAGGAAAAAAGTTAATGCTTTTAAACAAAATAAAATGTAAGAATTTTCAGTTCTCAGAATTTTTTAAGTGCCTCTTTATCCTGTTTAGCTATCATTTTGGACTTAATTAGCTAACAGCAAAAGTAAAACTAAGATGCAGGTTTTAAAGGGAACTTTGGTTCCCCTTTTCCCATTTATGATTCTCCAGTTCAGGAAGGGATACATTTCTCTTCAAGTGTGTGTTTGAATCTGGAATCAAGACGGGAGTGGTTATGCTACCAGCTGTGTCATAATTAACAAGTCAGGGTTCTGTGTCTCGTAGATGGCAAACCTCTGACTTCACATACAGCATGGAACAGTCCCATGTACGGGAGTCAGAGGTCTGAATCTAGATTTTTCTAGTATGTAATTTCAGCCTGTTCTTAGAATGAGTTAAGTGCTGTGAATATTTTCATGTTTATTACTATTGTTATGCCTTGGTAAATTCCTAGCAGCCACAATAATCTGTGTGTGTGTGTGTGTGTGTGTGTGTGTGTACACGTGTGTGCCCATGTGATAGGAAGGGGGACACAGGGGACAGAACAGCAGGAAAAAGGGAGGGAGAGGAATTGAGGATGCAGAAAGCCTCTGCCCCAGAATATTACATGTTCTTCTTTTCTACTATCTGATTCACGATGAATTAAAAGAAAGAGAATATTATATAGGGAAGTAAATCCTCCCTTCTTTTCAAAATTGGTGACAGCTGGAGGAGACTGTTCTATTTCATCAATGTGAAGGTGTAATGTCTGAAAAAGGCAATGTATGTAATGTGTGCCTTGCTCTGTGTGTGATACACACTCACAGAGTGAAAACTCTGCAAAAGTCCAGAGAGAAATTTCTGCACACACCATTGTTCTCGCTTTCTCTGTGAATATCATCACTGTTGGCTGACAATGAAAATGTGAAGAACACCTCATTCTTTGTTGCTTCCCGATGTTTTTTTTTTCTTTTGCAAAATTAATACCTCTATATGATGAATGTAATTCAATGACAGTGGCAAACAATACTAATTACAATGCCATGTATGAAAAGAATGGTATTCCCTAAAAATACTTTGCAGAGAAATGACATTTCACGTTAAATTGTTTGATTTGATTGTGATGAAAAGAAAATGTTAATGTATTCAAATAAAATAGTAAGCAGTCAATAGAAGCAAAATATGTAAAAGAATTTCAGTTTTCAGATGAAATGTATTTGATTACTGCTCATCTGATTTTCTGTTACCAGTTTAGATTTTATTAATTAAATCTGAAATTATGTAACATGTTAATCTTATAGCCTAATCGAAAGAAAAAATGTAGTTGAAAGCCTGAATATAAGGAAGATGTTTTACTTTTAGGTGTGAAAAGAGCCCTTTCCGCAGTGTTACATCCAAGTGGTTTGACTGAATGACTATTTATAACTTGTAGGAAGTAGCTTCATTTGCATATAAGCTTTGAACTATTCTCATTCATAATAATAATAATCATAAAACCTCTCTTTATTGAGAATCTGTGATGTGCCTGGCACTGCCGAGAATGGGTTCACATGGAGAATAAGAAGGATCAGTCTGTCCCTTAGAAAGCATAGTCCAGTGGTTCTCTTAGGAAACTGAAACAAGTCGCCATGGAATCCAGTGTACTTGTTTAATAAATCTTTCTTAATTACTAACTTTCAAAAGATAATTTCCACTTAGCACCAAAAGACTTTTTACAAATTCTGAATATGTGAGGTTTGAATTAATACAGTGTTTCTATAACATTTCCAAAAACTGTTCAGGTTCAGAATTTTAAAACATCCTGGATATGTGGTTCATTCACTCTTTATTGCCACTGTGTGTCTTTATCACCTATACCAATATTTTTGCACTCTCTTCTCCTGGAGAAGTGTCTTTGAGGACAGAGATCATTCTAGCCATTCCAGAATCTTCAGTATTGGATGAAAGAATGAGCTAACACATTTTAGAAAAGTGCAAAAAAAAAAAAAAGAAAAATCCACATCTTAAGGGAAACATTTTAACTGAAAATAGTCTTACAAAGTAATGGATATTCTGAATTAAAATTAAAGTCATACCATAAAGAAAAGTGTAAAGAATAAAACAAATACCCCTCATAATTCTGCCCAATATTCAGGGCTAACCACTCTTAACATCTTGACATATATTCATCCAGACATTTTTCTACAGATGTATACACACCTCTTAAAATACGCATTTATACTATACAGTCTAAACTGTTTTTCCACTTGACAATGTATCGGGAGCATATTTTGATAGCAATAAGTACAGATCTTCATATTAAATAGCTTTAGAGCATTGTACCATGTATAGATATCAAAATTGATTTAATCAACTTTCTATAATTAGCCATTTTTGTTTAGTTTTGGTTTTTGTTTTGGTATAAAATCACAATTTAAAAATAATGATGAAGAGTGCTTCATCTCTCTCCAGCAAGGACCAGTTAAAAAAACTCCTTGCAAACACTCAAGAGCCCATTTGTGGTCACATCATTATTCTGCTTTCCTAGATTGTTTCAAGGATCGTCTCCCCAAGATATATAGTTCTAAAGTAAATTTGTTTTTTTAGTCAATGTTTGGAATGTCAGGAAAATAAATTGTGGAACACGCGGATTCTCCTCACATTACTTAGGCGTTTGGGAGTAAGACATTCTGCAAGTGGAGACAACATGTTACTCCACAAACTTGCACCAATTATCAGAAAGCATTGACTAAATTTAAGATTTCGGTGAATCCTCATACTGCTAAGAGAGCCTATTTCTAAAATCAATCACGTTGTTATGCAGGCAGCACTGATGAAGTTTAAGAAAAACCTATTTGTAAAATACTTTAATTCTTTGTTTGGAAATGACAGGTTATACAAACATGGGACTTTAATGATTATCGTTTTGTAGATGTTCAAATCACAAAATTATTGATTAAAAAGTCAAAAAACAAAAAAAAAATGACTACAACATCTCTCTAACCCCACAGGGCCTTGAAGGAATAGCAGAACCACTTGCCTCAGCTCTACCCTTTCTGCTCATTTCTGTCACACGAGATGTGACTTTTCACTGGAAGTCTCCATTGTCACCAGTGGCATTTACCTGTGGCTGCTAGGTCAAGAGACTGACAGTTTCTAGAATGTTATGAAGTAAAAAACACTCAAGACCCCCTGCCTGGGGAGTGTGCACTAAGGAGGGTACAAAAGAAAATGGGGGTCTCTGACCAGAGTGCTGTTCAGTGTGCACAGAAAGTTCTAGAAAGAACAGGAGTGCTTCTGAGTATCCCTGAGTGAAGCTAGATCTGGGGTGATGCTAAAGCTGCTATGGAGTTCTCTTATTGCTTTGGCACCTCCAGTTATAGGCTGGATTAAAACCCTCATTCCTACACGAAAATCCAGCCTTGCTGTGGGGTGGGGATGGAACCTCGCTCTACACACCGTCATCTCCCCCAACGGCCGCCTGTGAGTAAGGCCGCATTTGGCTCGTTTCATGAGGAGGGTGACTATAGCCCAGGGCTGCCTGAACAACATCTTCCTCTGTCATATTTTGATAGTTCCCTACTGTTTTTCTAAGGCAGATGAGGAAGGGTGAGCCTCCAAGGGGAAGTTACTGTTTCTTTCCTGAGATGCTCGGCAGGGCCAGGGCGGGGAGCAGGGAGGACCCGGCTGAAATCTTGGCGAGAGCCTGCGAGTGGACCCCACCTAAAAGCTGACAGAACACACGGTTCTGGTCCAAGCTGTTCCGCAGATGTAAGCCGGGTGCCTCCCAGCTCCAGCTGATGTGGCTCAGTGGATGAGATGGCATCTTTCCCTTAGGAACCTCCGTTCCTGAGATTTCACTCAGGAGATAGGCTGCCTGTGACGGCCCTTCACACCCAGTCCTTGGGTGACCTCAGAAACAGGAGACACAGGGACAGCAAGTAAAACCTTTGCAGAGAAGGCTTCTGGGCAGGCAAATCCCCTTGTTGTTTGTGGTGACACTTGGTGTCCCACCCGCAGAGCTTGGTGACTTGTGAGGGAACCTGGCCACATGGCCCCGTGGGATGTCGGGAAAGGCTGAGGTGGGTGGTGGGATTCCTGATGCAGGTATTTATTATTTCACGGAATTACTGCTGAGTGACAAGGGCTCCTTGCATCCTGGCAGGCTGGCATCCATGGAACATATTTTTAACATGAATCGAGAAAGAAATAACAAAAATATGAAATGGCTAATTAGACAGCTGCTTCGCAAAAGTCCTGCTTGATGACAAGTTTCTTGGTCAGTCTCACCATTTGCTAGTTTCCAAGTGGAATAAAATCAGAGTCTGTGAACCTCAGACTGAGGTAGGGCTGGGGACGGAGAGGGGCAGGCAAAGGGAGAATAAGGCTGAATTATTCAGTATCCCTTAATGCATTTATAATGGATTGGGTGAATGAATTGCCTTTGGGAGAGCTCTTGGGGGCAGCTCAGGTTTTGGTGGGGTGGGGTGGACCCATAGTCATACAGTACCTGATTGTAGCCTAGTCTACTCTAAGACAGTGCAGTCGGACATGACTTTGTTTTCGGGGAAACTTTAAAAGCCTTCAAAGCAGGTAATCATGCTCTTGAGTTCAGATGAGTGATGAAGACATAAGTCTCTATTACTCTGTGTGAGAGAATATACCTTTAGAGTTTATAGCAGAGATGGAAAATGAACACAAAAGTGTTTTCTCCATTATTTGACAAGCTAACACTTAAACAGTTCCTTTCTTAGAGGTCAGGGCATAGGAAAGACAACACCCTACTAGCTTCCATAGATTCCACAAGAGATCTAAGTATTAGGAAGGAATATTATGAATTGCTGTAGTGTTTGCCTTTGATCTACATAAAAGGAGAAGATCAGCCTCAGAAGTGGGGTGGAAGTACACAAAGTAGAAGAGAACACAAAGGGACTTAGATTTTTCTTTTAGCTTGGTATGCATGGGCTAACAGGCTAACATCCTAAGTCATGTTAGGACTCTATTTCCCTTAGCATTACGTATCTACCTTAGGATCTCTGTGTTTCATTGCACAAACTATCCCACAACTTAAGTGACTTAAGCCAGCCATTTTATTTTGCTCACAGTTGTGTGGGTCAGATATTTAGGAAGGGCTCAGCTGGGCCGTTCATCTCTGATCCACGTGGTATTAGCTGGGGCTGTGGGGACTGTAGGATCCCTTCCAAGATGGTTTCTTCTTCACTCACGTGTCTGGTGCCTCTGTGCTCCTTGGCCTCTCTCTTCCTCTTCCTCCTCACCCTCCTCCTCCCTCTCTGTCTCTCTCTCTCTGCATCCCCACATGGCATCTCATCCTCCAGGACCTCTGCGTGTGGCTTGGCCTTTTCACAAGGTGGTGATTTCAGGGTGGGTGCACTTTATACATGGGGGCTGGTTTCTAAGAGGCAGGAAGTGAAAGCAGCCGAGCTGGTTAAGGGCTATGCCCGGAACCAGCACAGTGTGAATTTTACTGAATTCTGTTGGTGAGTGTGGTCATAGGGCACACCTACATTCAAGGGCTGTAGACTTGTGGGATGGGAAGTATTGTTGTGGTCATTTTTAGAAACTATAATCTGTCACAGGAAGAAACAAAAACCTAAAAGCTGTGCTTAAGAAAGCTTTTTATTGCTGCTGTTAAGACGTAATCTATGAAGTCTTCATTTCCTACTCTGATATCAAGGATTGCACTTCTATTATAAATCCTACTCCCTCAGAGGAGTCTGTGCCCACTAGGAACTTCCATGAGAATCACCTCCACTCAAGCTGCCCCTCCTCTGTGAAAAGGCAGGGGCTTTTCAGGCAAATCCATCAGCCATGCTCTCGGTCTCTGGCCCAGGGTCACCTCTCTGACACCACCTGCCTGGTGTTCCCCATCCACCCTGGATTATGAGTCAAGGCAAGAGCTGTGTCCTCTATAACTTTTAATTGAGTATTTCTTTTCTTTTTTTAAGCTCAGTTAACTTACACTAACTGACTGAATAAATGAATAAATTATCACCCTGATTCCAGGGAGCTTGGCCCCATAGTTGCATTCATGTTGGTTCAGATGTGAGAGCGTAAACTGGAAATGAAATGCTGGCCTGTGGAGTGAGAGTTTTATTCTGTAGAGGGCATATTTTCAGAGGCAAAGGTAGGGCTAAGGAAGTTACAGAATCTGGGAGAGCCAGCGTTAGAGGTCCCTCTTCACTGCCATTCTTACCACGTTGACTCCCTGGCGAAAGCTCCGACACGAATATGGCTGCAGGTCAGGATGGGCTGCTGCTGATGTTCAGAGCACTGGCACATGCAGACACATGCACACGTGCCTATAAGGGTATTTGTCTGTATCTGTCTAGAGAGAGAAAGAGAGAGAGAGAGAGAGGGAGAGAGAGAGAGAAAGAGAGAGAGAGGGAGAGAAGCTGCTTAAAACATGACTTGGATAGTATTATTATTATTGATCGACATTACAGCTTTGTTGCAGGGAAGGTAAAAAATGGAATTTCTCTAATACTTCTCAAATCTAGGTCATATTATAGGCATTTGACTTAGATAATTATCTCCATATACATTTTTCCAATAAAAGAAAAACCTAAGGATAAGTCCAGGAAGGCTTTTTCCTACTTGGATGTGGGGAGGTGAAATGAACCCACATTTCCTTCAACTGATAATACCACCAGGGAGAGAGAAGTTGAGGAGCTGAGGATAGCTTATTTATTTAGAGGAAAAAAATGCTTTAATTAAACATTCTCTTCAACGGGTCTTACCCATCAAAGAATTAGGACTGCTCTGGCTGCCAAGTTAGGCTTTTCGGGAGGAAATTATCTGGAAAAAAGATCATTTTCTCCACCTTGAAATAGGAGTAGGGAAAATATGGAAACAAATACTTTTTGGTCTTAGGTTTAGCAATTTTAAGATATCATATTTAGCTCTCCAGTGTCTATTCCTTCCCTTAAGCCAAATGTCATTTTTGCTCAGTAGATTTTAAGATAATTTCTGCAGTTTATCACCTTCAAGCTTCACCTACTGTCTAGAATGAAGTGGTTATTTGCAACACTGAGGAAAAGGTAGACCAGTTTGTGCTTGCCCAGTTGGGAAGCAGATTGCAGTGCCCAGACGGAGAGGTTAAGCTGGTGATCTGTTCTGAGCAGAAGGCCCTACAGCCGGGCTGTGAAGTCACAAGAGGTCTAATCCAGCAGGAGACTTAGAAAGCCCCTCCCCACTTCAGCAACATTTAACATGCTTATCTGGTAAAAGTTGTTAGCACTGAGGCCAGCTATTGGGTATGAGGTCAAGAAATGGCTGGTTTGGGTAAAGGGGACCCACTGGATCAAAGGGACAGTAGCACCTTTCAGGTTGAATGCAAGCCAGGGTGCAAGGTGACTGCCTGACAAGCAAGTTCTCGTGATTTCAGGGTGAAGTGCTCTGCTGAACTCCTGGACAAATGGATCTTCTCAGGCAAAGTCCCTGTGTATCAGCAAAGAGGTAGCCAGGAGCTGCACCATGCATTTCAATCCACACGTGCCTTCCAGGGAGCCTGCAAGTTCCATGTTCATCACACGACTATTGCACCAACTGCCTGGAGGAGTTATATAAGAAAAGTGAAGGCCATGGCCTGTGCATCTCTGGACAAAATATTCTTACATGTGGATATAAGAGCCCTTAACTAGGATTTTTATAGTTTTATTTTGTGTTGGGGTCAATTGTTTGTGCACAAGATAGAGGATAGAGATAATACATAGATAGATAGTAGGCAGACAGAGATAGACAGACAGATAGATAGATGATAGCATGTGTCTATCTCTGACATTACTCTAGAAGTTAATGGCATATATTCAAACACATTTCTAAGCCCCTTTGCAATGCCAAGCTCTGTACTAGGTGCCATATGGGGTTATAGAAATGAGTAAGCTACAGCACCAATCCCACAGATGCTACAGTCTAGTGGGAAGGAGACAGAGAGAGAAACACATATAAATATTGATATGAAGCATATTGTCATAACGCATGATAAAGATATGATTGAAGCACTGTGAGAATAGGTGGACGGATAACGTTCTAATTGGCAGTATCTTGGAAAGATTTTGTGGAAGGACGAGCAGTGAGCCTGGGCTTGGAGGATGCTGGAGCTTGGCAGGCAGTAACTGGGGCGGAGGGTTAGTGGAGGATTCCTGGCAGATGGATCTGTATGAACAAAGCCACCCAGGCAGAATGTGCAGGACTGACATGGGGAAAGGCATTATCGGGATGCTGGGGGCAGAGTGTGAAGGCGGGGAAAAGACTATACAGCAGCGGTCCCCAACCTTTTTGGCACCAGGGACCAGTTTCATGGAAGACAGTTTTTTTGACAGACTGGGGTGGGGGTGGGGCAAATGGTTTCAAGATGATTCAAGCACATTACATTTATTGTGCACTTTATTATTATTATTATACAATGAAATAATTATATAACTCACCATAATGCAGCATCTAATGCCACCACTGATCTGCCAGGCGAGGGCACTCAGGCAGTAATGCTGGTGATGGGGAGTGGCTGTAAATACAGATGAAGCTTTGCTTGCTCACCTGCCACCCACCTCCTGCAGTGCAGCCCCGTTCCTAACAGGCCACGGATCAGTACTGGGGTTTGGGGACTGCAGCTATAGAGGATGTAGAAAGATAGAGGAGAAAGGTATTTTGGGGCGATACCGCAGAATCATGCCTGGATGCACTGAGTTACTGAATCTGGGCTTTGCTTGGTGCACAATGAGGAGCTGTTGAAGGTGTATGAGGTAGGGTAGCAGCATATATGTTTGAGCAGACATGTGCTTAAGTGTGTGTATCTGTGTGTGTATGCATGTGTGTAGCATGTGTGGTGTGTGTATTTGTGTGCATGTCAGAGAGAAAGAGAAGAGGAGGAGGGACAAGGAGGGAGAGATGAAGAGAGAGATCTGTGCTTTAAAAGGAACTGGGTTGGCAGTTTGACAGATACAAGGACATGAATGGAAGCCGGGGAGGCCAGTTTGGGCACTGCAGTCATCCAGCTCAGAGCTAATGAGATTCTTCAAAAAGGAAGTGGGTATGGTAAAGAGGAGGTGGGTTCAAGTTTTATTAAGAAAGCAAAATTGGGCCGGGTGTGGTGGCTGATGCCTGTAATCCTAGCGCTCTGGGAGGCCGAGGCGGGTGGATCACTCAAGGTCAGGAGTTCGAAACCAGCCTGAGCAAGAGTGAAACCCCGTCTCTACTATAAACAGAAAGAAAGAAATTAATTGGCCAACTAAAGATATATATAGAAAAAAAAATGAGCTGGGCATGGTGGCACATGCCTGTAGTCCCAGCTACTCGGGAGGCTGAGGCAGGAGGATTGCTTGAGCCCAGGTGTTTGAGGTTGCTGTGAGCTAAGCTGATGCCACGGCACTCACTCTAGCCGGGCGACAGAGTGAGACTCTGTCTCAAAAAAAAAAAAAAAGACTTTTATTGTGGATTATTAAACTAACTATTCAAGCCAAGACTCACTTTCTGTGAGATGTAGAATCTAACCAAAAGTTGAAAAATAGTAATTATGATATAGATCAAGAAAACTATATTGAATATGTATTATTTTTTATTCTCATAAATTTAAGCCTAGTTATCAGTAATAATGTTATAGTGTTATCATAATATTGGCATCACCAAGATATATTTAATTTTGTTACCTTAGTGCTAGTTATAAAAATTAATAATTCCAAATCCTCAAACTGTTATCTGTCGTAAATAAAAAAATATGCTTCCTAGAAGTTCAACTTAAAGGATTTATGACTGTCTTACATCTCAATTATAACAAGGGTCCTATGTTATTTGTAAGATATATTGAACTACTAGCTAAACCCCTCTATCAGAAATCTTTGGTTTCAAGTGGTGGGAATCACAGCTCAAACTGACCTCAGTATATTTAAGTTTTAAAGGGACAGAGGGAAGAGTGAAACATATTGATTTACATAACTACAAGTCCACAGGTAGGATTGCCTTTAAGCGCAGCTTGATCCAATGCTTGATACAATGCCATTACACACCTCTCAAATCACCCTGTCCCAAGGAACAGGAATGCCTCTTCCACACAATTCCTGTAGCTCATTTTTTGGCATCGGCCCAAATTGCATCATATGCTTATGATTGAACCAATAATTGGGGTTGAAAGAATGCCATGGATTGATTGACTTAGTCAATTGGATCTCACTTTTAGACTAGGAGGGGAGTGAGAGAATTCTCTAATGGATAAAAAGGTAGGGAGTAGAGAAATGCATGCCAGGTAGCCAACCAACCAGTAACCATTCCAATCCTTATATAGTACAATAAGATAGCAGTTTATTGGAATTATAACACTGTATTATTTCACTGATAGTGTGTCTAATAAATATTGAAGGGAATAGCAGTACCTTTAATGTTTGGATTATCTCTAATCTACATTGGTAAGGGTGGAATTAAGGAACCTCAATGTAATAAAGCTCAGAATAAAGATCCAATACAGCTGATTAAACATAAACTTTGGAATCAATAAGAATTCTAAATGAAAGAGAAATGAACTCTGTATAAAAATCCTGTGGGATTATTTGTCTTTCTAAGTTTTTATATGAGTTGTGAGAGGAAGCTTACATATACAAAATTTGATCTTGGAGAAATAGACCATCAGCCCAAAGTGAAAATTAGGAATCTTGGGAGTGGAAACCAATTTTTTTCACTTATGTCTACAATTCTCAAATTATAACAAAAGTCAAAGGGAAAATATAATTTATTATACAAAGATTCATTATACATACAGCTTTCTCACACATCAAATGCAAAAATAAAAAATGCTATCTATGTTTTTAAAAGTAGAAACCATCTTATTTATTGGGGGCAATAATGATAACTTCCCTGCAAAGTTGCTGTCTTTTGCTATTTTCTTGCTGATGTGAATTTGTGGATAACTTCCAAGACAGAGTATTGGCATTAAAAGGAGTATAAGATAAAACTCAGAAAATGATTGAGAAAGAAGTAATGACTAAGTGTTGGCATTATGAAGGTACCTTAGAAGCTAAAGTCTGAAACTGATCAGTAAAAAAAAAAAAAAGCCATATAAAACTTAAATGGTCCCATCTCACACTGAACAACTGGGATCCTTAAAAATGAGAGTTTGTTCTAACCTAAATGTCAGAGCTTTTTGTTCTGGACAAAGGGTAGAGAAATGACACCATAAAATAAAGAAGGAAATAAAACTTTTTCAAAAGTAACGATAGAACACTAACAAATTTGCATATTTCTAAAAAAGTTTAAACTCTGTATGATTTTTCCTTTTTAAGAGATCTCTTTGAAATTTTCATTCACAATCTGTTGGCTATGGTTAGGATTAAGTGTCCAACAGAAAATACAGATGATAACGGTATCTTTATTTCATACTTTACTTCCAGAGAGTTCAAATTTTATTCTATGGATATTTAACTGCATAACAAATACAGCTATCCTTCACATATATAGATGAGTCTGTTCATCCATAATCAATATTTCATGTTTTTGCAAATGCTTTTCTTGTGCTGGAAATGGTTCCACTAAGCCAAACTCTCTCTATTAGTCCAATCTTGTTTTGTGACTAACAGTCCATATTTCCCAGAGAACAAGCTGTACAAACTGACTATGAAACTAATTTTTCCACCCAGGCAAAGCTGCTCTGTTCATTGGGCATCTACTCCACTGAGTTACCTGGTACAGATTATTTTACCTCACTCCCCCTTCATAAGATGAATAGAACTCATTCGGGGTTTAGGCAAAATGAAGAATGAAGACTATGTGATTTTTTTCTAAGTTTAATGACAGAAAATAAATCATATCTCAGAAGCTGTGGACATTTCACTAGTTTTGATTTTTTGCAGTTCTCTTCTCATTTGGATGATTAAAAATTCAAGGTTTGGAAAAGTTTGTTTTTAGATTCAATTCAAGTATTGATTGAGTACCTACTAGATGCTTGGGATATGAACATCACTTGAAGATATGATCTTCAAGAAGATTAAAATTTGTCAAGTGTCAAGACATTCCCCCATGAAACAGGAGATTCACTCTAGATGAATAGTATAGATGTTCTTTAAGAGTTTGAAGGGAAGATACTGAAATATCCAGGAAACCCTTCGTAGGCAAGGTGGAACTTAAATTCCAGACACGTCTGGAAAAATAGTGACTGATTAAATAAAGGAAAAATGGGGAAACTTGGTAGATGTTTTTGAGTGGAAAATCAAAAACAAAAGTTCAGAAGCAAAATAAGCACAGGCAGGTGCAACTTACGAAAACCAGCCGAACTGATTATAAAGGTTTATGCTAGAGGTATATAGATTGTGAAGCAGATGCACACAGCGGAGAGTCTTGAATTCCAGGAAGGAAAAGTCACAATCACAAAGGCAGGCAATGTCTCAAAAATATTCGTTGGGCAGTGTGTGTAGATGTATTAGCACGAAATGACACTTGTGGCAGTGAGGATAGTTGAGAAACTCTGTAATCCAGATGTTATATGATGAGAAATTTGACCAAGATAATAACAATGATATTGCAAAGGGAGGGGCTGATGTGGATTATTGCAATGGCAGATTTAATTAGCTTTTGAGACTCACAAAATGTCCAAGAATGAGAGGAAAGGAAGGAAAGTCAGCAATGGCTTCAAAATTTTAAGCCAGGATAATTGGGTGATCATGGCTATCCTCAGAATATGCTGGTGAAAATCAGGGAAAAGGAAAGTTGTAGAGATCATAAAAATCACTTTTGAGGAACATATTTGCTCTATTTGAGGTAACTTTTGGAATGATGAGCAAATAGCAATGTTTCAGTATTTATTTGGGAATGCTGTTGGAATTTGGTGAAAATTTGCAAATCAGACTATAGCTTTGATTCCCAATTTTTTTGGTTAGAAATAATAGCTAAAGCCACAAGTCTAGAGAAATTCCCAATGGCGTAGTACAAAGAGAATATCAGTGAGCCAGAAACAGCCTGAGGAGCACTGAATGAGAAGGCAGGAAGAGAAAGGGAAAAGAGAACTAGTATGTGTATGTGTGTGTAGGAAAGAGAGAGAGAGTCACTGAACTCCAGGGAGGTGATGTTAAGATGTAGGGGGCAACAGTACAGAGAGGTCAAAAAGCTAGAATAGGTTGAGGACTTGAAAACCGGTCAATTCCACCCTTCCATTGGACAATAAAATATTCCTGATAAAGGAAAACTGTTTACCTCTTTTCCTGAAAGTTAGACATCCTTTCACCTGGGAGAAAATGAATGGAAAGATTATGTTTCTATGAGAAATTCAATCTGAGTCCAAGAGTGGTGTCTAATGCCTGTAATCCTAGCACTCTGGGAGGCCAAGGTGAGAGGATTGCTTGAGCTCAGAAGTCAGAGAGCAGCCTGAGGAAGAGCAAGACCCCGTTGCTCCTAAATATAGAAAAATTAGCCAGGCATCATGGTGCACGTTTGTAGTCACAGCTACTCAGGAGGCTGAGGCAGGAGGATTGCTTGAGCCCAGGAGTTGGAGGTTGCAGTGAGCTACAATGATGCTACTGCACTCTACCCAGGGCGACAGAGCGATACTCTGTCCCTTCCCCTGCCCCCTGAAAAAAAAAAAAAGAAAGAAAGAAAAAGAAAATAAAAAGGATATTTAATCTGCATAGTCTGTCTTTAATATTATTTCTTAAAGTATCCACTTCTCTAATGATAAAAATTTGGAAGTGCATCATATCTGCAAACTGATTTTTTAATAATAAATTGAGTTATAGTCATCTAAATTCCATCTCCAATTGTGATCAATTGCAAAGAAATGCATTAAAGGATTTATTTCTCTCAAGTTTCTTTTAACATGACAGGAGCAAAGAAGACATTTTCTAATTAATTCCACTTTCCTACCACAGGACAGTATAATCTTGGTAACTTTCATAACCATCAGAGGTACAGGGCTTTCGGACATAGGTAGAGGTTTATGAGCACAAAATTGAGAACAATTAGCACTCAAATTAATGTTACATGAGATTCCACATCTGGTAAGTGTGTCGTCATTTGGGGTCATAGACCACCTGCTAGGCTAGATGTTCATATAACAGCAATTTACTCTGCATACAAATGGGAGAAAACAATACTTGAAAAAAATTCTAAACTTAACAGTATGCATGTAGGGGCCTCCAGCATTTTAAAACTTCAACTGAAGTTAATAATGGATCAAATACTCAGAGAATGAAACATATAGGGTCAAAAGGAACAGAAAATACTTATATCTTTGCAAGTATACTTTATAATAAATTAGGTATAGTGCTAACGGCCAGGCGTGGTGGCTCACGCCTGTAATCCTAGCACTCTGGGAGGCTGAGGCAGGAGGATCGTTTGAGCTCAGGAGTTCGAGACCAGCCTGAGCAAGAGTGAGACTCCGTCTCTACTAAAAAAATAGAAAGAAATTAGCTGGACAACTAAATATATATATATATATATAAATTAGCCGGACATGGTGGCGCATGCCTGTAGTCTCAGCTACTCAGGAGTCTGAGGCAGGAGGATCTCCTGAGCCCAGGAGTTTGAGGTTTCTATGAGCTAGGCTGATGCCACAGTACTCTAGTCTGGGCAACAGAGTGAGACTCTATCTCAAAAAAAATAAAATAAAATAAAAAGAGAAGAAGAAGAAGGTATAGTGCTAACATTAGTTTCTAGTCTATCAAATCACTGACAGTATTAGTATTGGTCTCCTCTTTGTCCACCAAATATTTAAGGGCAAGAAGAGTTCAACCCCACAGAGTTTCTATGTTACCCGTATAATAGACTCCTCAACCATCTGGCTGGTTTTGGTAGTAGTGCAGAAAATGCCAAATCTCAAGGTTACTCAGTTGCGTTTTCACACAACCCAGTTATTGGCAACTTCGGTAAAAGTAGCAAACTCTTCTCTTATGCATACTTGAACAAGACATTATTAGTCTGCAAACAGAGGGTATGTCTGTGATTATCTGCTGCAGATTTCAAAGCAAAGAAACTTCCTGCACTTTTGAGATTGAATAAGCAGAAATCACATTTTTATCTTGTTTATAAAAATGAACCATCCTTTTAAAAAAGAGTTATTTTGTAATATAAACACAAACCAAAGAAGCATCTATTTGTGCAATCTGCATATTGAAGTGGTTAAAAGTTACCCTGTTCGTTTGAGAACTCTTGAGTGTTTGCTATACTTTGCCAGATAGAGTTTACCATCTATTTACTGGTAGTCCCATGCTTCTATAATTGTCTCCCATTGATTTTTCTAGATCGTCATGGGGATAGTTTCAAGAAGTAAGCTTTGCTACTTAGGCATCCACCTGCCTGACTTTCCGTTCTGGTCCCTCTGTTTGCTCACTGTGTGATCTTCGGCAAGTTTGTAACCTCTTGAAGCTCCAGTTTTTATTATCTGGAAGGTGGGCCTGATGAGATGCCCTGCGCCCCATGAGTGAAAAAGATAATCCTGACAATGTGCATGGCACAGAAGTGTTAACTGATTAACATTAAAGGGTGACCTAATCCTAAGTCACCAAAGAAAGACTAAAGCACGTTTAGTGTGTTTTTGTTCTGTGTTTGTGTTTAAAGGTTATTTTGTGATATTTTAATTCTTTAAATAATCAGCATACATTTTAACTCTGTTTGACAGATATATGCTACTTACTTGACCAAACTGTGACAAATAACTTATTGCAGTGTTTTCCAAACTATGCTTTGAAAAACTGGGATTCTGTGGAAAAGCTCAGGGTGGCTATTGTGTGTAGGGGCATAGAATGCTGTACAGGAATCGGGGTGGGTGGTCAGTATTCCAGGATCCAAACAGAACACCTCTACTCTTTATTGGCTTTAAATGCTGGGCATATCAGCAAATTTTACTTTGAACAAAGGGTTCTATACTTACAGTTCTGCTAGTGGATAAAAATACTCATGGTGTACTATCTTATTTTTTAAAGAAATATTACAGATAAATAGTAAAGCTATATTTGAACCACTACCAGTTGAGTTCTTCTTCTACACTAAAAATTAACCTTAACTAAATCATAATTCAAGGATATTTGGGATTTCACCTCTTCCTCTTTTTGGCAGGTTAAAGGAGAGCTTATTAAACCTCTCTATTCATCATCCTTCATTTTAGAAGTTTATTATACTAAACCAAAGCCTTATTACTCAAAATGGAAATGAGTAAAGTGAATCTTGCCTCCAAGACCCCATGGCTGACATTTATGCCTTCCCCCCAAAATAATCCAGAGCCAAGCAACCCCACAGTGAGTGCAATGTTTAGGCCTATGGCATCTGGAATCAGACTGGGTGTGACTCCTGCTTTGCCCACTTTCTGGTTGTGTTCTTTAGCAAGTATGAATAACTTCCCATCTGTGTCCCTCAACTATTCACCAATGGGGACAATAGCACCAGTCCTGTAAAGTTATTATGAAGATTTAAAAAGACAATGCACACAAAACTCTTAGAACAGGGACAGGTAGAAAATAAGTACTCAGTAAGTACTAGCTCTTAGGATCTTTAAGAATCAAGTCTGTTTTAGAACCATTTTCATGACACCTAAATTACTTCCAAGTCTAATTACAATAGTCAGTGCATTTATCATTTTAAATTTCTTTCTACAACTATAGAAAGGATGGTAACTAAATTAGCCTTATATTTTAATTCTCACTTGGTAATTTTTCTTTCCTTTCATATAACATTATTTCCTTACATCTCGAACTATGAAAAGAAAAATCAAAGTCTCTTACAAGGAATCACAGAGAAAAATATTAGTCTACAAGCTGGTCCTGAATATCTATTATTTTGAAGATGGGGAAAGATGACCATGTAATCTAGTCATATTTTACTGCTGTGTTTTGTGTATGATTAGATTACTGAGAAAATATAAAGAATGAAATATTAATATAATTTTTATGTATTATCTGTTTGACCTTTAGTTGCACATAATTTTACTTCATCCTTTAATGCTTGCATTTATCATTTTTCCAAGTATAATTCATGAAATCTAGGGAGAAAAATACCCTAAAAATAATAAAACCACAATGAAGTCCCTTAGTTCTTTTTCTGTCATATTTCAGATCTTCAAGGACTCCACATTTTGCCTCAGACAGTAGACTGGTCATCTTTTCCTCCCCAACAGTATCTCTTGACTCTTGGCTTCAAAAACAAGGAAGATGGGAAATTTTTGGAAAAAGTATCAAGTAGGAAGCTGCCAACATTTACAGGTAAATCATCTGGACTTACTATTATCTTGCAATATGACTATAAAGCAGGAACTGTGCATTATTCATTAAGTCCTACTCATCACAAGGCCTAGCATATAATTGGGCCTGGGCCCCCAAAAATGTCTATTGGGTTAAAATGAACTCCTTCCAATCTTCTTTGTGGACTAGTTAATATCTGGAACTCTGGTTCCAGGAAAGCTACCCACCAAGAACATACATAGTCCTGGAGTGCCCACTCCCTCACTCCAACCATTTCACCTGGCCACCACTATCACCTAATCATAGGACACTTAAAGAATGCAAGCTTTCAAACAGACAACCTACAGAATGGGAGAAAATTTTCGCAAGCCACACATCCGATAAAGGGTTGATAACTAGACTGTATTTAGAACTCAGGAAAATCAACAAGGAAAAATCAAACAACCATATCAAAAAGTGGGCAAAGGACATGAACAGAAACTTTCCAAAAGAAGACAGAATAATGGCCACAAACATATGAAAAAATGCTCAACATCTCTAATCCTCAGGGAAATGCAAATCAAAACCACAATGAAATATCACTTATCTCCAGTGAGGATAGCCTCTATCAAAAAGTCCCAAAACAATAAATGTTGGCATGGATGTGGAGAGATAGGAATACTCCTACATTGCTGGTGGGACTGCAAACTAGCTCAACCTCTGTGGAAAGCAATATGGAGATACCTTAGCGCAATACAAGTAGATCTACCATTTGATCCAGCAATCCCATTACTGGGCATCTACCCAAAAGAACAAAAGACACTCTATAAAAAAGACATCTGCACTTTAATGTTTATAGCAGCACAATTCACAATTGCAAAGATGTGGAAACAACCCAAGTGCACATCAATACATGAGTGGATTAATAAAATGTGGTGTATGTATACCATGGAGTACTATTCAGCTATAAGAAACAACAGTAATATAACACCTCTTGTATTTTCCTGGATAGAGCTGGAACACATTCTCCTAAGTGAAGTATCCCAAGAATGGAAAAATAAGCACCACATGTACTCACCAGCAAACTGGTTTTAACTGAACAACACCTAAGTTGACATATAGGAATTAATATTTGTCAGGCATCGGGCATATGGGTGGGGGGAGGAGGGGATGGGTATATACATACATAATGAGTGCGATGCGCACCATCTTGGGGATGGACACGCTTGAAGCTCTGACTCCAGGGGAGAAGGAGGGGAAAGGCAACACACGTAACCCAAACATTTTTACCCCTATAATATGCTGAAATAAAAAAAAATGCAAGCTTTCATCATTATCAATTAGCAAATGTAGAAGAAAACTATGCAACAAAACTATTATATGAAATCAAAAATATAGCCAATGACAACCTTAATCACCTGAATGATCTGCTGTTGTATTGATTTCTGTTCCACTCTTTTCTTATGCAGTTAGCCAAGACCTTAGATCTTCTAAAGAGTATTACAGTTAAATTATTTTTAGTAATTCTAGTTGAAACTTTCAAAAATCAAGAAAATATTCACATGGAGTTGAAATCTCAAACTTATGAGCTGAATTCGTGATCAGATTGAATTTATTTCTTCAGCTCTAACCACATAATTAAGAATTTGTGTTTTGTCTGGCACTGTCTACTCTCAGGCTTATCTGAACTTCGAGCTACATTCAAAGTCAATAGGATCTGCACACTTGAATAATACCTGGGAGGAACAAGACAAGAATCAGACACATTTATGACAACATTTTTTCACAACTCAAGAAAAACATACTCTGAAGAGGCAGTTGAATTATTATAGGCTGTCTCTGAGATCTCTCAATCAAGAAACACAACAAAATGAATAAATGAAAGTCTCTAAAGGGCAGTGTCTCCTCTGTCTGTCTCCTCATAGATCTTTCATTGTTATACATATGGTCTACGGATGGGACTAGTTTCTATACTAAAGATTTCATATCTATTAACATTGAGATACCTGTTTATAGCTTGTCAAAGAAAGCATTTTGAAATGGATGTCTGGAAAAAATAGTATAAAAGTTTATTTTTTACAATTTTTAGATCATAAAACTCCTTTCGGTCTGCTGACCAGAGAAGACACAGTGAGACACATGGAGACAATGGGGAAGCGAATCTTGCCAATATTGGATTTTATCAGAAGCACCCGATTGAATGTGGGTATCTTTTATGTTGTCCAATGTGCAAATATTAGAGAATTCTAGAAGTATGGAAAGTTTATGGTACAAATATTGCAAGTGTTGGGGGATTTTAGAAACATTCACAGTAAATCTCATTTGCAAAACCAAGGAAGTGGTTTTACTCCTTTTATACTATAAAACATATTACAGTGCTACACTTTGTAATTTCAACCATTTATTAAGCTAGTGTCTCTTTAAAGAGCCTTTTCTTTATGCCTTCCTCATATCTAATTTAAATTGTCACTGAATTTCTTACTTCAAATCAATAACAAAATTTTAGCAAGCACAATGTTTTCTCTATTTCACTTACTGAGCTATTGCATGTAACTATCTCATTACCTACACAAGAATTCAGAGCTTTTCAAGCTAGTGCCACCACACCACACTGATGAATTGGATGCTTCTCTAAACATTGGCAATTGATCTTTGTATAACTGTAAGGGAAAAAATTATCTAATTCCTTTCTATGATCCAGGGAAAATATATCTTTTCTACTTTTCAGTATCAAAAAGCCTAAAATAAGACGTGAATTACTGTGCTATTTTACAAAATTTAAGCCATTGTGCTGGAAGTACATAAAGAGAACTTCTTATTAACAGGCTCTAAAGGCTGCAGATTTCTCCTCTTTTAATATTTTTCAAAAGGCCTGTAAGTTGGAAATTTTAAAGAATTTTTTTGTTGCTTCTTCATTGATTTGATGTGCTTACCTTACAAGAGGAACCAAGGGTGTCATCACAAACAGCTACTTAACATCTGTTCAGCAGTTTATCTGCTCAATAACATTATTCAGCATTTTAGAAAAACTATAAAACACCTAATCTATTTGCATGATTTGTAATTCTATGCATTACAAATGCAAAAGCACATTTGTACTAATTTTCCTACCACACAGCTTCCCCCTCCCCACAATCATGTTTCACTCAATTATCTCCCCTATATTTCTATTAATAAGAAATCCATCTCTGTCTTAGCTCAGGCTACCATAACAAAATACCTTCCTAGAGACCCACATACATCATTACGGCCATCATCAGGCCCTTGTAAGCAGTGGCAGCTTTCCTACCATCCCATGTAGCATTATTTCCTCTCATCCAGACAGGGCCAGCCTCCGGAGCCGGTGTGCTGGGTGTTGTGAAGATGATCTGTCTGTGCCCCAGTTCTTGAGGCAATGCCTGCCTCATCTCATCGTCAGGAAGCTGACCACACCGTCGGTCGCCAGTTCAGATCTCATAGTGTGAACATAGGGTGGGCTTATCTAGGCCTTATGCACTTTTTTGATGTTAACTTATTTGCTTCTCATCTTTGAAAGGGTATTCTGGACACTTGGAAATTTGTACATGCACATATCTTTATATGTCTATGAAGGAGATTTTAAAACGATAATTAACAAGATTCTTAGTATCTAGTTAACAATGAGGCCATCTTTAGATTGAGTTGCAGTACCGCTTTGCTCACTGCAACGAATTTCATCAACTTTCCCATGTTCCCTTCTATGGGAAATAACAGTTTTTGGAAGATTATCTAAAAGAGTTGTAATGAAATTGAAGCGAATAAGCCTGAAAGTTCCCAGGTACCACAAATACATCTAAATATTGGCTTCTAGGTATCTTATTATTTGCCCAGCCACAGCTTCATAAAACAGGATTGTGTAAAACCGGCTGCAAAGGTAACCTAGCTTAATGAAGCAAGTAATGAGTTAGAGACAAGAAATTATTCCTACATGGTACCATTAACTATGACCCAAGAATCTCTGAATAGTGTTTTTAAGATCCTTCAAGGCGTGTTTTTCCTTCAGAGATCACATGCCGTTCACTTCAATATTTAGAAATTGCACTGTCCTTATTATTTGTTACCCTAGTTTGTGACACCTGTAGATGAAGACTTTTGCCCAAGGCTATGCTCCGACTGTGTAACCCTAGGGCAAGTCACTAACCTCCAAACTGTTTTATTCTCATTCATAAAATAGGATGATGTCTGCTAGGCCCACCTCATAGAGTTGTTGTGAGACCATAAATACATAATCTATGTTGAAGCACTTTGTAAAGTATTAAGAATTTTAGCTTAAATTATTTATATTGGTTTTAGTTTGCTTTGACAAGAATAATGTTTTATAGACCTTTCTTTTTCCTCATACAAACTGTATACTTTGAAATTACATATTTTTCTTCTAACATGAAGATTGTGCTAGTGTCCTGTGGATTCTGAAGTCTTTTCCTTAGCTCACTTTCCTTAGATCACTCATTTGCTCAGATCTCTTCACTCCAGTGGGATTCAAGATGTCATCTCTAGCCATGGACTGGACTCAGGGCTGCAGTCTCTGACCATGAGTTAAGTAGCCTCATGTGTCTTGATAGAGCAGAGCCAATATACAATACACTTCCATTAAAAGACAGTGACCAACGTCTTGGACAACATATTTATCTTAAAGAATTTTAGACTTTTCAATTATTCTCAATACTGGTAACTGAGACTCAATGTTACTTTTCTACCAGGATAAAGAGTTGTCTGTTTCAAACAACCATATTTTCATCCAGGCCTAATGGCTAAGAAACATACGTTGTGTCATATATATTCAGAGATTTTTAATTCATTTTGACAATGCTTCTCAAAGGAAATGGATTTGGAACATGAAAAGAGAATGCACTGAAACTTCAGCATTCATAACAGCAGGAGACCCAAAAGATAATACCAGTGCTTGACATGATACTATGACCAGAATCAGTTAAACAATGTTTAAGTGTTACCATGTTAATATCAAGTCACATAAATGATGATAAATATGTAGATTTCTGAATAATGCTTAGACAATGCCAAGAATTCTCATGATCCATCCTATAAACATATTGAATATTTCATTACCTTGTAAATATTAGGTTTTTAACATCTACCCAAAATCTAATTAGGAAAAAAGTTAACCTGTCAATATAGTAAATAATAATAGCATAGGGAATTTTTTTGTTGGTTGCTCTAATTTTCAATTTCCTTCATTGAAATAAAAGGTACATGTCTTTGTTCTGCATAAATTATATATGAAGAGATAGTATAGCAATTTACCTTTAACTGACGCATTTTAAGTATAAAATAGGTTAAAAAAATTCCTAAAGCTAACAAATTACTCTTGCTTTCAAATCGCCAAAATACCTTATAGCTAAGAAATTTTCTTAACTCAAAGATATTAGGAAAAATATACAGAGTAGTTCTGGTTATTAACTAGATGATGATTGCATGCAGAAAGTTCCACTTAGGGATTAGGGTTTAGGAGAGGCACAAATACAATGCTCTGCAATTTAAAAAGCATTTTCCCTTACATTATCTCATTTTACCCTCACAATTTGGTGACATTGTGTCACCTTCATTTTACTAATGAGGAAACTGTGACTCAGGGTAGCGATTTATTCAGGTTCGCACAGCTAGAGGATTGGGAACTAGAACTCAAAATCACTTCAGAATATCGTTCCAGTATTCTTTCACTGAGACATATTACATCTCTTTGAACTAAAAGTATGATCCTTGCTGGAGGCAAAACATACATAAAACAACATGGGAATGACTCCATAGCTGGATTCAATTTTTTAAAAATGAACATATAGGTGTGCAAATGAATTGGACTCAGAAAATCAACTGTGAAAAACTTCCTAGAGAACATGAATTTTCACCTCTTGCCATGAGGCAGTAGGCACAGTTGGTAAAGAATGACTTTTTTTATTTAAGGGAGGTCTCTATGTCTCAGACAACGATTCTTTTTACACTTTGGACACTAGTTTCCTTATCTTTGTAGATTGCTCTGCTAGGAAGCCAATGCATGGCCAAACAAGGATGATTTTAGCATTTTGAGAGTTATAACCTACAATATGCTACCACCTTCCTGGTGGCTGGTAATTCTATTGAACATCAACCCCATTCAGCCAGCAGCCCTGCCCTAATGGTACTTTTTCTTCTCTGGATTTTTGTCCTATTTCACATGCTACCAGATGACACTGTGCTTTTCCATTTATTAACTTTATTGGCTGCTGTCAGTTTCACAGTTGTTGTACTGTGCTTCCTGGGCTAAATGTGAAAGAGTTAAAATAATAAAATTTCTTGCCATGCATGAAGCCTCCTTCACAGGCTGACTTGCCAAAAAAATGACCTAACCATGTTTTTAATACCTCATTAATTTTACTTTTAATTTCTTCCAACTGAAGCATAAAAAATGTTTACATATGCACATTTGAAATGAACAATATCATTATTATTGTCTACCTCTTTTTTTGCAGTTAATGTTTCTATATGTTGTGCCAAATGGATATACATGCTAAACGCTTGGACTCTGCTTTTCAGCAGTATTATACAGTGCCACTTATTTGCCAAATGTTTATCCATAGCTGCTATTAAATCTTGACAAGTCTCTGACTGAAGCCTTCATTTGAACTTGCTATTTACCTAAACTTCATTGTACCCATGTGAGGTTTTAGCTTCAATCGTGGCCACTTTATTACACTCGCTCCTGCAGCTAAGGAGCCCTTTGATCGCTCCTCCAGTCCCACTGGGAGGGCTACCTCCCTTTACATTTAGCCTTTGTTAGCATTAGATGTTTAAGCTAATTCCTTCATTTTTTATTATTTCCTTCATTTTCTTAAAGCAACAGCATTAAAATGTTTCTGCTGGCATTAGATATTCACTTTTATTTCTTTTTCATGTTGTCTTTCTGAAACCCCTATCCTGTATAGGTAAAATGTTAATCTGTAGTTTTCCAAAATTGCATTTGGCTTGGGGAAAGGGGAGGATGGGTGACTATTAGCAGTCAACTATATTCTCTGCCTAGTATATTATTTATATAAAGCACTTCCTGTTTTGCTATGCATCCAACAATCAAGCTAACAAAGCACTGTTGCCTTCCACTATTTTCATTTTCCTGATGTTTTGAAAAATTACACTGATAGATTATGTTCCCAAGCAAGCTGCAGTTGTTTCTGCTCTTTGGAGTTGAGTCACTGCACGACTTTCTTACAACTAGCTCCATTGTTTATTTTAAAGAAGGACAAAGAAAGCAATTTTTCTTCCGAAAGAAAACTGTTTCTCCTCCAACTTGCTTTGCTTTATTTGACAGAAGGCCATTGTTTAGCTACATGTTTAAATTGAATGGGTAGGCTAGCTTTTTCATCATTTCAGGGAAGGGACCCCAAATCCACCATTTGCAATCATCACTCTTACAGGTTTATAGATTTTCAGATAAATGATTAATCCGAAAGAATAAATTAGTATGAATAAATAGACATTAGTTGAACAGCATAGATAGGTGTTAGGGAGGAATAAAGAAAATACAATGCAGTAGTACCTAACCTTTACTTATTTCCAAGATTCTAGAAAAATGCCAGCTGTCAGAGGTTGCTGTCAACCAAAATATGAGTATGACATTTCAGAAAGAACTGCTTTCTAATATCAAGCTGAAGTTCAGATCCTCTTTAATAATATTCTTTCTAACAATTTTTCTCTTGAGAGACTTTCTTTTAAGACAGAGAAATCATATGTCTGCTTTTTCTAATTTCTGTAAGAAATTCTGTTTCATAAGTATGCACAACTAAAACAGTCCTTACTCAGATACTAAGCTTTAAGGTAGCGGTTTGTTTTCAAACAGAAACTTGAATAGCTGGGGAGGCACCTGGTTGAAATTCATATTTCTAGGGCCACATATCAAGAGATTGTGGTTCACTGGGTGAGGCCCAGGACTCAGTTTGCTATTAATAACTGCCTAGTTAATGAACAAGCCTAGTGATTCTGGTGCCAAGTGGTCCAGCAGGAGCCCTGCCATAAAGGGGGTGTTTGGTCACCCAGGCTTCCCCTTCTGAGCACAAGGATGTAGAGTGCAATTGCCAAACTAAGTCCTCCTGTGACTTCTTTCTTTTCACACTCCAAACACAGCAGAAACCCAAGGCTTTTATTTTAACCCTTTTATGCACCTTAAGGCAGAAGTAGTTTTTCCTAAAGATAAACATGAGAATATTATGGTAAACATTGTCTTTCCTATCAAGCATTACAATTTGTATTAAACTTTTTAGAGAAGGTAATGTCTCCTCTTTTGTGGATGGTGGTAGCAAACACATCAGGAGGCCACAGTGATTCTAAGTGTGTCCGTGTTAAGAAAGCCCACCGATAGATTCACGAGACCATGGGTTGGTGCTCCCTACAAATGTGAACAGTAGTCTGTTTCAAGATGGATCATGTCCATTGTTGGGATGGTCCTACCAGACAGAGTAAAGCCTACAAGGAGATGAGCCAGTGTGAAGCGCCGTCCAAGGAGCACTGAGGATAAAAGCAGAGCTGGACGTTTAACATCAGCCTTTGGGGTAAAGAGAATTCAACTTATACAACATTTTTCAGGATTCCACTTTCATAAAATTTTTTCTTTCATATAAACAAGATAGTAGGCAATTCTTAGCTCTTGTGATGTTTTGGTGGCATAGATAAAGGCACCCTCTCTAGGCAGACTCAGCCCTGTGGGATTGCCACAGGGAGAGTGGCGTGCAGGTTCAATTGCAGTCCCCTCTTTTCCCCTCAGCCTAGATCCCTGATGCAGGACAACCAGCAAGCCCATCTCAACAGTTCTGCAGAGGGCTCCCTTTTAGGTATATTCACCTGCTTGAAAAAGAGGGTATAAGACAATTTTCTAAAATGATAGAAGGAAACATTTACTTGTACTAGATACCATAGTTTCAAAAGATGTAAATATATTATAACAAGCCCTGACTTCCATCCCCAGAGAGAGGTCTATTTCTGTGGTTTTGTTCTAAAACATTGCCTTTTACTGTGAGACTAGGGGAGTTTCTGTGCATGCTCAGGTGTGATGGAGAAGTTGCAATATGCCAGCCTTCTCAGCCACCTACAGAGAGTAAAGGAGCAGTCCCAGGTGATTAATCAAGCAATGGCAGAGCTAGCAACCATTCCCTATCTACAGGACGTCAGTCCACAGGAGGCAGAATTGGTAAGTATTTGTTTTTGTTTGTTTAAGGCTTTCACAGGCCCTGAGCCAAAGTAATACAGTCTGGGAAAAAATTCTGATAATAAAGGTAATTTGAGGGCAAACTCCCCAACGCTCATGCAGCATTCTCATGATGAAAATGGAAAATGTAGGAAGGTGTGTGTGTCTCATTTTTATTTGCTCACACTGACTAGCTCACATTTTTATAGCAAGAAGTTTGTGATGTGTGAAAACATAGAAAAGGGCTGATTATTTGTATTGTGTGTCAGACATTTTGTTTTGAGTAAAATGAGATTTCAGTAAGTTAATTCTTAAACTTCAAGATATGTTAATGTATGATACTCATCTGTGGAAAAATGAGAGGACAAAACAGTAATTTTTCTGTAGAAAAATGACCCTACAAAATAGTCGTTAGAATTTTCTTAATCACTTCTAGTGTTATGATGTATATTGGCAATGTCAACACACACACTAGTTGTTTATCTAAAGGGAAAATGTAGTCAGTCAAAATAGCTGTTTTCTAACTGAGTTAACCAGTTAGCTCAGAAAACCAGACATTGTATCCTTACACAGACCCAGTCAAAAACCAGTTGAAGGAATGTCTCACAGAAACAATCCTCAAACAGATGTGTATGTTATAACCATAATTAATATTAGAAATGATAGGACCTCATCTGAAAAGCAATTACTAAACAGTGAGCTGCCCATTCAAGGAAACGTAAAATTTACTCTAGATGGAGATCCTAATGTGTTGTAGGGAAGAGCTCTTTTGAAGCTTTAATTGAGAGTAACTAAAACTAATTACAGACCTGAATGGAATTCACACAGTAAGGATAAGAACAGCCCAAACTGATTACCTGTAATTTTCAGATAACTAAAGGAACCCTCCCTCTTTGAGCTTTTAAAGATGTAATCAAGAAATGAGCTGCCAACGTTCATAATGTTCATCTAAACCTGTTAAAAGTGTTAAATAAATACTGATGTTCAGAGTAAGTATATGAGATTGTCTGACTAACCAAATAATAAAATTATGCATACTAAAAATGAAAACTATGAAATGTCTATTAATCAAGGAATTACCAAGTCAAAACTGGCAATAATACTGGATAAACCTTTATGGTTGTGTGCAGAAGAATGCCTTCTAAAAGGCTAAGTGTTTATCCTGCCATTCATAAGGCATTCAGGAGTGCAATGAGTATGGAGCTTTCAAAGTGCATATTATAGCCAATTTTAGATGATTAATGCTCCTCTGAGATAAGAGGAAGCAAAGAAAATGTTAATTTAAGAAGCTGGCAAAATGTTGATCCTTTCTTCCTGAAAAGCACATTCAAGATTTAAATGAAAAATACAGGGGAGTTCTCTGCATTTAAGTCTTCCTAACCACACATCTATGTTTTTTTTTTCCTGGAAATAGTTATTTTTCAAAATATACACAAAGAACACCAAACTAGCGTTATTGGCATCTCTGTCTAACGTGTAATTTTCACTATCTGAAACCTTGGAAAATGGAATTTCATGGGATATTTTCATATTTACATGCCCACCAGAAAAAATTAAATATATGTTTATGTATATGTGCATGCCAAATATTTAAAAATTATGTATCTTGCAAGATTTTGTCACCTTAAGAAATAGATTTTACTTTCCAACTTCCAAGTATGAGTTAACCTAGAAAATCCTCATAACACCTTGTATGGTGCTATTTAAATAGTGACTGCTCAGTAGAAGATTGTTGAGTGACTCAACTCTCTGTCCTTCTACTTAAGCTCTGTAACATCTAAACCACAAAAAAATTATTCAAGGGTCCATACTTTAATGTCACAGGGGACTGAACTGATATTTGTTCTTCTTTTAGAGAAGTTTCTTTAAACCTTTGACTATCACATGCTTTGATGTAGCTTTACTTTGTAGCATACACATATGCACCGTGTATATGGGATTGTTTTAAATTGGAATATGACAGGTCCTTATTTTGGGCAAAGGGTACAATGTTTAAAACTTGTCTTTGCATGGGACCTAAAAAAGAAACACTTGGTTGTTTCAAAATTTTCAACAAAGAAAAGAATAGTAAAAGAAGTTCAATGAGCTAGATTCCTTAAGAGGAAATAAAACGGCACAAATATAGTATTGTCCTCTGGTGAGCTTTTGCATGATGCCTAGAATTACGATACGTTAGCCTCAGGAGGAAATACTAAAACGCATTCATGTACTACATGCCATTTCCTGAGAGAATTAACTGCCGCCTTCATTCTTTACAACCCAAATCTGTTTTTAACAAAACATCCACACTTACTACATTAAAATCTATACGTTTTCTACAAATTTTCAAGAAGGATCTTTTCATTGTTTCAATATTTTATGTGTGCAATAATGCTCGGCAATGACAGGCAGAGATGAGGTGGCAATGCTCACTGTAGGAAAGATGAGTAATAAAATCATCAGCGTACAAATGATTTTTTAATTAGGTTTTAATCTGTGTATTTAGAGAAGTTATTTCTGTGTGAATTCTTCACTGATAATTTTTATCTTGGTGCCACAGCTGCAGTCACTAATGGCAGATGCTATGGACACCCTTGAAGGAAGAAGAAACGATAAAGAACGTGTGTGGAATACAATCCAAAAGGTAAAACTTGGAGCTGAAGGAAAAAGGCCTGTTACTCTCAAAGAAATTTCCATCTTGGGTCAAATCTATTTAGAAGATAAAAACAGATGAAAGTTTTTTGGGTTGTTTTTCTTTTTCTTTTTGTTTTTTTTTTAAGTAAATGCAGCTCGCTTGCTCTCTCTCTCTCTCAAGTGTGACCAAAATCAAATATGGATTTATTTCATCTGTCCTCTCAGGTCTTCTACTCCTTTTCCAACTGAATGTGGTGATACGCTTTCATGATTCTTCATCATTATTGTGCTCATTTTCATATTCTATTTTCATTATCTGCTTTTTCATTATTGGTTATTATTATTATAATTTTTAAAACTCCTTTACCAGTGTTTTAGTCCACTCCCTGACTATTTCCCCCATTTTTGTCACTTGAGGAATAATGAGTGGCTAATTGTCAGGGAACTGCAAAGAAACTAGCACATTGATATTTTTGGTGGAGGAGTCACATACTGGTTGTTAGAAATAGAGTAACATCCCTTAGTTGGCTACTGGAGTTTAAATGACTGAGTACTGAGATGTACCTGGCCCCAGGTACTCAGGAGACTTGTGTGACACTATATAGGACCATCTGAAAATGAAAAGTCAGTAATGTTGAGTCTCCAATCCAGCTCAATGTAGTAAATTCTGATCAATCTATTCCCCATTCAGTCTCCTCCACAAAAGGAGATTAGTATGAGGAGATATGAATGAGACCAGCAAACCAAAGAACCTTCAGTTTACAAAGTGACAGCCAGCCCTAAGGTATTCTGGTGCATCTGAGGAAACATGTGTGTTCTGTAATTAACTCAGAGGCCCTAGGATATACATTTGTTCCTTGAATAATGCAGGAGTCAGGGGTGCAGAGGAAAATCCACATGTTACTTTTGACTTCCCAAAAACTTTCCTAATAGCCTACTGTTGACCAAAAGCCTTACCAATAACACAAACAGTTGAATAACACATATTTTGCATGTTATATGTATTATTTAATATATTCTTACAATAAAGTAATCTAAGAAAGGAAAATATCATTAAGAAAATCATAAGGAAGAGAAAATATATTCACAATTAAGTGGAAGTGGATCATCATAAAGGTCCTCATCCTCATTGTCTTCATGTTGAGTAAGCATAGGAAAAGGAGGAAGAGGAGGCATTGGTCTTATTGTCTCAGGGGTGGCAGAGGCAGAAGAAAATCTACCTATCGATGGATCCATGCAGTTCAAATGTTGCTCAAGGGTCAGTTGTATATACATAAAAGAGAAATCAATTGACATCAGCAAATAGTTGTTGAATATGTATCTCCTATGCTAGAAAGAATGCTAGGTATTAGGAATATTGTATTGGGCAAGACAGACATAGCCCCTGCCTATATGGTCTTTATGGTCTAGACAGTTACTTATAAGCTTACTGAATATTACAGAGAAAAGGACATATTCAATGATCTATGGAAATAAATAGGAGAATAGTCTGGTCAGGAAGGTTGGAAAAGCCGTCTCTAAGAAAATGATATTTATACAACATTAAATGAATGTGGGATAGTTATCCAGGTGAAAAGGGATATTTCTAAACAGAAGAAACAGTTTGCACCAAGAATGCAAAGAAAGAATGGCACATTCAAAAACTAGCAAAAGAGTAAAGAAGATATTTCCAAATGAAGTGCAGAGACAGAAGTCAAATCACAGAATGCCTATGAATTAGGGATTTGGAATGTTTCAGAGTACATTTAACTAGAAAATGTTTTTGACACACCTTTAGGTCTGTGATGGCAAGAACAGATTGAGGGGCTACAGAAGTGTGGGAAGGTCAGTTATACGGTGGTGATCTTCATCTAGGTGAGACATGGTGGTGGATTGGTCTAGGGTGGTGGGCATAGAGAAAAACAGATAGATATAAGAAATAGTCAGGAAGCCAAATCTATAGGCCTTGTTAACTGATGGGATATAAGAGTCCAAAGAATGAAGCTAAGAATGATGCCCAGATATTTACTTGAGATATTGGACAGGGGATAGGGAAAGGTTTGCTGGTGCCATTTACCAAGAAAGGAGACACTGTCACAGCAACAGCTTTTGGTTGAGAATATAAACTCCTTTAGAGGTCAGTTGGGAGAAACCATGCCAGATATTTGAATGGGAATTTAATATAAATAATGGTTAGCCAACCATATGAAGTTGTTAACTAGGTAACTGAAAAAAGCAAAGGAGAACAATAAGTTATCATGGAAGAAGCAATTACTATCTCCTAAGGCTAGGGAACGAATCAAAGAGAAGCTGGAATAGCTAAAACTTAGAAACTTGGATCAGGGATCCTACAAGCCAAAACTCAGACTCTCCACTAGAAGATGCTGTTCAGCTAGTATTAGTGCCTCTGAGCTTGGAGGAGGAGCCTGAAGGGCTGAGACTCAGACCTCTGAGGAGGGGCCACTAACCCACTGGTGCTGTGGGAAGTGATGGGGAGTGGTGTGGTAATAAAGGTAATTTGCAACTTTTGCAAAAAACAGATTCAGCTGCTACTGCAGAAAAGAATGTGTGTTTCTGGATTGAAGGTTTGTTGAAGAGATGTTCCTAGGAACCCCCAAACAGACAGAAGTAAACAGGAAGCAGAGAGGGAGGAGAAAGTCCCTTCTTTCTTCTCTAGCATCCTCTATTGACAGAAGACAACAGTTGGCAAAGCAGAAATGGGGTTTGCAGAGTTCCAGACATGGCATCACAGAGCTGACTGTGGGTTTGGAAATGAGAGACTGTAGGTTAATAACTGACACAAGAGTGTGCTGAACACAGGGTGCTGGCAAGATATCCAAGCTGAAATACAGGAGCCTGGAGTTCTGGATAAAAGACTGGATGAAGGTTGAGATTTCTTAATGGCACACTGGTGTTAGTTGAAATCATTTGAGTGGGTGACATGGCTGAGAAAGAGTGTATAAAGAGAGAAGGGAGCCTTGAGGAGTACATTTCAAATTTAGGAGGAGAAGCCTACAGTGGAGACTAAAAAGGTGAGATTGGAGCTAGAGGTCAGCCAAAGCTCATGCTGATGAGATTCAAGCAATATAAGCAATTGGCGCTGCTGGCCATAGTGATAATTGTTTAGAACAGGGGTCAGAAAACTGTGGTGTGCAGCTCAAATCCAGCATACTACCTATTTTTGTCAATAAAGTCTATTTCACACAGCCATGCCATTCACTTACATATTGTCTAAGTCAATTTGCCTAAGTTGAATAGTTGCACAAAGGCTACATTAACTCACAAAGCCTAAAATATTTACTAACCAGCCTTATACAGAACAAGTTTTCTGTGCTCTGGTTTAAAGCATTATCCCTCCTCAAAATTTTGCATTTGTGCAGTAAATATTTATATTTTTAAGCCCCCAAAATAATAAATAGAACAACAGTTTAATTATTATATTTTAGGGACCAGCTAAAAAAGTGGAAGAGAGATTGACATCTGTCTACATATTGTAGACAACTACTGACTCCATCTCATTCTAAGTGTTTTTGATGCCCACATTCGTAGGAGCACTTTTCCTGTGGCTTCTTACTCTGTCTCTATTGCACTTATCTATTGCTGTGTTACCAACCACCCCAAATGTAGCAGTTTAAAACACCAATTCAATATTATCTCATAGTTCTGTGGGTTGACCAGACTCCAGTAGGTGGAGAATAAAATGACAGCGACCATCCTGGAAACAGGTTCGGTAGCAGGACTATGGCTCTGTTTCTCAGGCTGCAAAACATACCTTCAAGCAAGCAGAGGATAGTAAAGTCAAGGCCTCCAAGATTGTAACACAGCAGAGCCCCTCCACCACTGGATGTCTAGAAAGACTCACTGGTGAGCCGGCAATCTTTCCAAATTAAAAGTCCTGGTAATGATCATAGCTTTCTAAATGGAAGCTCCTGAGAGGTCTTTAGGAAGATGTGAATGAGAAGGAACAGGGTGCCAAATTTTTCCCAAGGGCTTTTAATTTGGTTAATGTGATTCTAGAAAAGATGATCGTATCACTTTCAGACAATTCTGGTAGCAAGTAAGTAATTTCCTTTTACTGCTACAGAGTTAATTTGCGTGTGCAGAAAAAAATAATTAAAAAAAAAAAAACCTTATTGTACAAGCTACGCTGTGTTCTGAGCCCACTAGAAGTTGATATCAGCATCACCACCTCTGAGATCTGTTATCTGTAATAGAAACAGCTGTTGTACCTAATGAAAACACTTGAAATTTTCATCTGAAGCAGCAGAATTATAGCAGAACCTCCTAGTTCCACATAGTTAAGGGGTCTGTCAGAATCCCCATTACCTAACACAATTTTCAGGGCTCTACTTTGTTATAGGTCTATAAAAAGCCTATCAAGATGAAATCTGATTCATGACAGCTGACCTCCTGTCTACATTTTGTTTTCTTTGAAGTTTCTCTAGGAACCCAAAAAGAGAGAGAATGAAACAAATGTGTTTTTTTCTGATTCAACAGAACTAAAATATATTCTATATAGAGTTTTAGGGAAGCGGTTATTTTGTTTTGGCTTTGCAGAATATTTCCTTTCCAGAAATTAACTCAAGAAAGATACATGCCTGTTGGTTTAGCAATGCAGATACAAAAATAAGCAGATTATATATAAAAAAAAAAGTGAATTTTCTGTATTGGAAAGTCCCATGCCATAGCATATTTAATTAAGGATATCACACTTTATTTAGCTTTATCCTATGATAAAAACACCTGATGAAGCACACTCTTTTGAACATCCCACAGGTCCTATTGACACACTGCTCATTCACACATTCATCATTTACTGGGCACCTACTCGGTTTCAGACACTGTTTTAGACATTGGAGATACAGCTAGGGAAAGTACTGTCCTCATAACATTTGCACTCTACTAAGGCAGGCAACACAATACCTAAAGAAATATAGAATATGTAATAAAGTAATAAATGCTATGCAGGGAGGAAGCACAATAGGAAAATGGAAAGTGCCAGATGAGGGAGCAAATCATGCAAATATCTGGTGAAAATCATTCCAAGTAAAGGAAACAGCACTTGCTAAACCCTGAGATTGGAGTATGCCCAGCATGAACACGGAACAGAAAGAAGGACAGGGTGACTGGAGTAGAATGAACAAGTCTAATAAGAGATTAAGTAAGAGAGGACATAATGCTTTACAAAGAAACACTCTAAGCTGCTAAATTGCGAAATCAAAGAGGACAAGGGTAGAAGTAGGGAGACCAGTTAGCTGGTTACTCAGAAGGGTAATAATGGTGGCTTGAACCTTGAACCCAGGTGGTGTGAGTGGAGGTGAGAAGTGGTCAGATTCTCTCTTCTCTGCAGAAGAAGGACAAATGTTTACTTACAAGGAGGCTACTATAGTAAAAACAAAAACAACCCCCCCCCAAAAAAACACTCTAAAATAGCAAGTTGGAGATGTAATCTGTTACAAATTATGTCAGAAGCCATTTCTTTTCCCTGGGCCTCAGTTTTCTCCCCTGTAAAATAAGGGTATTAGACTAGAAGATCCTAAGTTCCCTTCTGGCTCTAAACGAATGGGTCTTTTGAAAGCCAGACCATCAAAATGAAAGGGTAAGAGTTTACTGAGTGCTTAATATGTGCCAACACTCTCCTGTTTACTTTGTACATACCAACTCACTAATTCTCACGTTAGTTAAAAAGTATAATTTATTAAACAGAGACATTTAGCAGTTTGCCTAAAGTCATAAAGCCAGGAAGTGGAAGAGCCAGGACTTGATCTGATCCTAATCCTAAACTCTTTCTTGATAGAAGCCCAAGTTCCATGAAAAAACCTGAGTGACCAGCATTGTTCTTGCATAGCTGAGCATTCAGGTATGAGAACAAGTGGGGGATTAAGGTGACCTCCAACCAAAGTGGAGTTTGCCACAAACTAGCCCAATTTGTCTTCAATTCTCAAAATAAAATTCTGTCAATCTAAACCAAAGACGTTGTAAGGAATTTTTTATTTAGTCTGCTTTTCTTTTCTTTCTTTCTTTCTTTCTTTTTTTTTTTTTTTTTTTTGAGACAGAGTCTCGCTCTGTTGCCAGGGCTAGAGTGAGTGCCGTGGCGTCAGCCTAGCTCACAGCAACCTCAAACTCCTGGGCTCAAGCGATCTTCCTGCCTCAGCCTCCCGAATAGCTGGGACTACAGGCATGCACCACTATGCCCGGCTAATTTTTTCTATATATGTTTTTAGTTGGCCAATTAATTTCTTTCTATTTTTAGTAGACACGGGGTCTCGCTCTTGCTTAGGCTGGTTTTAAAACTCCTGACCTTAAGCGATCCGCCTGCCTTGGCCTCCCAGAGTGCTAGGATTACAGGCATGAGCCACCACACATGGCCTAGTCTGCCTTTCTAACCCACTTAGATAGGATCCTCCTCTGTTCCTCAGTTTTCCATCTATATCCAGAAATAATGCAGAGCCTAAATCTGAAAATCCTTGGCCATTAATTCAGCTCCCACTCATGGGACCTTGGGCACAGCCTTCTGAGAAACATAATGTTGTCATACTCCTATCACTTTAGGATCCTGTGATTTCCTGTTACCATTCAATCCTAAGGTCCACTGAAGCTTTATGAACTACCCCTGAAAATAAATAGAAAAAAGGGTCTTGAAAAAAATGTACCAACTCATAAGTTGCAACATTACTATTTCTTCTCACCAGAGAATCGAACAGGTGAACAATACTCTGTGTGTAGCTCAGAAGAAAATGTTATTTGCTCTTCATTTACAAAGCACAAGTCTGACACTGAAAAGATCAAAATTTAACCGAATATACAGTATTGTCTTGTCCTGATTTAAAGATATGCCTCTGGATCACTAATTTGAGACTAAACGAGGAAAATAAAACTTTTGTTATTTTAAAAGTAATGAGAGATGTTCTAGCATGTAAGTATGGATCTGTGAGTTTTCATGAGGAGAAATGCTACTTTAAAGTTCCATCTAATATTATAACATAGTACATGAATCCAACTAATGGAGTATAAGTAGATATCTTTAAAGCATCCATATAAATTTATTCAAAATTATTTAGCTTTTTATGTTCCTTTTTACCTCAAAACCTTAACTTATAAGTCATATTTATTGTCATTATACAGAAATGGCATTCATTGATGTACTAATTTGGTCTTTTAAGATGAAAATGTGGTAGAATTGTATGTTACTTAGCAACTCTGTTCTGTTCAAGACTGTTGATATGGGCTAAACAAACAAGAGAGAATACAAATTTGGGAGATGGGGCAGAGGCAGTTGGTTGAGGAGGGAAAGTGAAGAACAAATTGGAACATTGTATTTACTTTTCACATTAGCATTTAAACCTGAATCCTTCCAGAAACTCTTCTGAGAGAGATTGCACATGCGGCACTATCATTCATTGGCCAGACATTTGGGCTAATACGTGGTTAGGTTAGTCCTTCTGAGAGCAGTGCTGTCTTTTCAAAGATTCAGCAGCCATACCTCTCATTTGCAAAGCAGTTTTTCCAGCAATCAGGCTTTTCCTGTGTGTCTTGTTCTTTATGGAGTCTCCACAGATTTATTGCAATTTGACTGTGAATCTTCTACCTTTTGGTTATGGGATTCCTCATTAGCATATCCCCAAATTCCTTTACAGTGTGTGCACCAAGCTTTGCTTAGCAGTTCTGTCCAAGACGCAATTCAGATCATGCAGGGAAACCTAAGTGCTCTTATTGCTGACCATGCTGCAGAGGTGAGGAAAGGCTTTGAGGACAAGCAGGGAGGGGGCCAAGACCCAAGCGGCCAAATTGCTGGGATGAATCACTGCAGTTCTGAGATAAATGAATCTGTATCAGTGGGCATCCAGGCGGGCAGCTCTTGTGGAGGAGCCTTAACCAGAGTCCTAGCAGAACCCCATGATTGTGGCCAGAGGCTGGTTCCTGGGGCAATCAGACCTTGGAAGGGAGGAACTCCTCCTCAAATGTTATATTCAGCTAATCTGAGGGCTGGCTTGGGGAGTGGAGAGAGCTGAAAACCTTGGTCTGGCCATCTTCCCCTCCGCAGTGCAATGCTCCAAATCCAGATGGTGAATTTCAATTATCACTTAAACCAACATCTTCCTTCTCCAACTTGAAGGAAAAAGTATAGGGATAATTTGTTTAGCATTTTCAGCAGCTGCATTTGCTAATCACCCACTACTCACCTGCGCTTGGCCTTTTCTCCAAAACTGGAAACATCTCTTTTATATACTTTGTTGGCTGAAAATACTGTCTTCTAAAACTTTGATGATTTGGCAGGAAATTCTGCTGCAGAAGTATTTCTGTGTAGGAGTCAAATTCTAGCATGGCCCTCATCGAGGGAGCATGTATTCTGAAGCGTGGTCATTTTTAAACAGGAGTTTATCAGGGAGCAGACAACAGTAATCTGCCATCATTAACATATATCTACCTAACATACTGTGCTACCCAACAAATTACCAAACTATTTGAGCCTGCCTGAAGCTTGCTTTTGAATAACTATCATAATTGGAACAAGCTATAGAAAATTTATTTCAGATAAATAAGTTAATGATGATGACAAATATCAGTGATTATTACTGATCTCTTAGCACTTCAGCATGTCATCACATTTAATGATAGCAACAACCCTATGAGAGAAACATCATTACTTCTCCTTTGAAAGATGAAGAAAAATGAAAAATAACTATGTAGAATTAACACGAAAACAAGCCCAAGTTTGCAGTGACAGGATTAGGTTTTGAATCAGATGTGTTTAGGTCAAAGGCTCCGTTTTTAATCGTTAGCTAGAACACTCCTGTTAAACCAAATGAAGCATCTAAAAGTCAGTGGCACATTGCCTGGCCCAAGTTCAGATTCTGTAAGACAGCCAACAAGACAACCTTTGAGTCTGCTTTTTGGCAGGAAGTGGGATAGAAGCATCAGAGGCAGCTGTGGGCAACCTTTGTCCATCTCTAGGTCGCAGCCTGCTGCCCATCTGGAGACTTGCCCACACTTCTCCGTGGTGGCTGCCTGACCAAATCTGAACCTTGGCACCCACTACTCTTCCCTGAATCGTGCTGCTCTTACTGTCCTCCCTCACCATCCTTCCTTTTGTAGACATATCATGTGTCGGTTTGCTTTGACAGTTCACCATTTTCCCTCTTCCTGTAACTTCAGACCATCAAGAAAACAGCTTAGAAATATAGTCATTTCTGTAGCATACTTACACTTACTGTTGCTCTGAAGGTCACTTTCTGGTGAATTATCCAAATCAGCATTCTGAGATGCACCAGACTTTCAATGAAAACACAATGTTACAAACACATATTGCCATAACCCTTCCAAGTTTTACCATCACAACACAGAGAGCCTTGAGGCTAGGACTGGATCAGCACAAAGTTTACCTCCTTCACTTCCTGGGCTTTCTCCCCACCTGACCCACTTATGAGCTAATAGGGGAAAGTAACTAAAACAAAAATTGGAAATGTTCATATTACTCCAAACCTATTAATGTTTTTATCTTTGTAAAAGCTTTTCAACATGCATCTGTTTAACAAAGTTCAGTGTAATATTCTGGAGAGGGAGAGAGGAGCATATTTCTCAATTGTATTTTGAACTGAAGAGTTAAGTTTGCAGTTCATTCTACAAGTTGCTTCCTTTAAATTACCAAAAATGTCTTCTTTGCTTGTCAGCCTAGCATTTTATTGCATGTCTTTTATACATTAAGTTTTGCAATCCTTTATAATTCTGGAGAATAACAGAATAACAGCTTATACCACTTGGTAGCTAAATGAACCATAGGACATCTCCATTCTGTATTGAAAGTGGGATTAATACTGAGTTCAGAGCAATTGACTTGTAGCTCATTCAGTCATTTATAGTATACTCATTACACCTTTCATCTTTTGGAGAAGGGCAAAAATAAAAGTGCCTTTACATGCAGCTCTAAAAGTAAGGCGTGGGTCATTTATCCTTCTGATTGTGACTCTTAAAATGGATACATGTGGAGAGGAGGCAAGACTGTAATCTAATACACACAAATTTCATAAGAAAAAATATACTCATATCTCTCAACATAATCAAAACTGTATAAAACTAAGGTGTACTCTACTAAAATGGCTTTTTGCTGGAGAGAGACTCTGGAGAGGAACATGAGATGGCTGGTGAGAAGATGACTGCTGGACACACATTGGAGAGATCCTAACCTAGAGATAGCGTGCAGCTAGACCCATTTCTTTTTAAAAGGCATTTGAGAGGCTTTTAACTTCCCCAAACCTCTTACAAAGAGAAGGCCCTTCAGCTTTATAGTGGGTGATTCACTTTATCATATTGATAAAGATAATTTAGAAGCAACAGGGCAAATTGATTCAAGAAATGCAAGCACATCTTCTTGAGGTACAGAGATAGAAAAAAATCACTTTTTAGAAACCTATGATAGAGTACTTCCCCTTCTGATAATATGGAGTACATGTGCTTTTCTCTACTCACTATATATAACTATATATAACTAAAAACCTGGACATTAGATGTATAATAAAACAAGCAACAGGCATAACAATCTAAAAGGTAGAATGAAAAAGGCAGTCAAGCAAGGGACATGGGGACCCAAGGAATGACACAGTAATGAGTATACTTGATTTTTAGTTATTTATTTTTGCCTCATACATCCCACACTTGAACCTGAAGAAACTGATAACCCAGAAACACCAGCAAGTGCTGACTAAAAAAAAACCAAACAAACCCCTTTCTCTTTAGTAAAAGGACAAAAAAAAAAAAAAAAAGGGTAGCCTGTCAAAACAGAAAACTTTCAGACAATAACCTCTCTACTCTAGCCAAACACCACTAATCAAATGTTGGTCCTAGCCCCAGCCATGTCAGCAAAGGCCAAATAGGAGATTCAACTCGTATCCTCACCAGGCTACAAGGAGTCCCTATTTTCCCACCCCAACAGGAGAGTCAGAAAAGACAAAGTAAGGAGACTGGGCTTTTATCCCCAGCAGGCGGTAAGTCTCCCCTTTCTTCCCCCCATGCTTGCTGGTAAGGTGTTAGAAGAGGACTAGTAGACAGCCAGGATTTTTACCACCCAGCAATGGGAATGTATCTTCTCCCACAATGTGGTATCAGTGAAGGCCACATGGAGATCAGTAATGAGATACTTCTAACCCTGCAAGCTAGTGAGGTATCCGTGAGGAGCTTAAACTCCTACTACCATCCAGAAAACATGAGGAGCCCCACTCTCAGGTGTCATGGAGGCTGAGTTAAGAACCTGAATGTCTGTCCCCACCAGGAAGTACCAAAGCAGTGCCCCTCCTTTCCCCTGCTATATCAGTGTCAAAAAAAAAATCCACCTAAACGAAGAGGTTTAAATAAGAGCTAGAGTTTTATAACAGAATGCCCAACATGTACCGATTTCAATCAAAGATCACTCATCATGCCAAGAACTAGGAAGATCTCAAACTGAATGAAGAGAGACAATCAATAGATGCCAACACAGAGATGTCAGACCTATTAGAATTATCTGACAAATAGTTTAAGGCAGCCATAATAAAAATGTTTTAATGAGCAATTATAAACACATTTAAATGAAAAAATAGTCTCCATAAATAAATAGAAAGTCTCAACAAAGAAATAGAAGATATAAAGAAGAACCAAATAGATATTTCAGAACTTAAAAATAAATAACTGAAACCAAAAAGCCATTGTATGGGCTCAAAAGCAGAATGGAGGATACAAAGGAAAGAATCAGTGAAAGGAAAATAGGAAGATAAAAATTACCCAGTCTTAACAACAAAGAGGAAATAAACTGGGGGAAAAATGAGCAGAGCCTCTGGGACCTGTGCTGTGAGACTACAGCAACAGATCTAATATTCATGTCATCAAAGTTTCAGAAGGAGAGTAAAATTGGACAGGACTGAAAAAGTATTCAAAAAAGAAATAATGGCTGAAAACTTTCCAGATTTGGCCAAAAGATATAAAATTATAAATTCAAGAACTTAAGTTAAATATCAAACAGAATAAACCAAAAGAAATTCACACCAGGATACATAATAGTCAAACTTCTCACAACTAAGGACAAAAAATCTTGAAAGCAGTGAAAAAGAAATGATGCACTACCTATAAAGAAAAAACAATTCAGATGATGGTGGCTTTCTCATAAGAAAACATGGAGGCCAAAAATAAATGGTACAATATTTTTCAATCACTAAAAGTAAAGGATTATCAACCCACAGTGTTATTACAGCCAATGAAAATATCTTTTAGGACTGAAGAAGAAATCAAGACATTCTCAGAGGAAAGAAAACCAAGAGAATTCATCTCCAGCTGACCTACCCTAAAAGAATGGCTAAAGAAAACTCTCTAAATAGAAAGCAAACAATAAAAGAAAGACCTAGAAACATCAAAAAGAGTGAAAGAACACAGTAAGCAAAAATGTGACTAAATACAATAGACTGTCCTTCTCCTCTTCATTATGTATGATGTATGAGGGAAGCAAAAATAATAACATTGCATAATGTTCTAAATGTATATCAAGAAAATATTTAAGATAATTATATTATAAATAGAGACAGTAAAGAAAATGATTCTATACTTTAATCAAATTTAAAATGAAAACACCAATAAACTATGATAAATTATACATATTTAAAAAGAATATATGTGTGTGTATGTATACATATATATGTGTATATATATATACATATATATATATATATAAATTACCTAGAGCAACTACTAAAAAAGCTATACAAAAGTGGGCTAGAGGTGGTGGCTCACACCTATAATCTCAGCACTTTTGGAGGCTGTGGTGGGAGGACCACTTGAAGCCAGGAGTTTGAGATAAGTCTGGGCAACATAGCGAAACCCCATCTCTACAAAAAATTTGAAAATTAGTCAGGCATGGTGGCACACACCTGTAGTCCTAGCTACTTGGGAGGCTGAGCCAGGAGGATCACTTGAGTCCTGGAGTTGGAGGTTGCAGTGAGCTATGATCATGCTAGTGTACTCCTGCCTGGGCAACAGAGTGAGACCCTATCTTTTATATACATATACATATATATATATACACACATATACATATACACACACACATATATGCAAAACATTCTAGATAAATCAAAATGGAATTCTAAATAATGCTTTAGTACCCTCAGGAAGGTAGGGGGAAATAAAACAAAGGCAAAAGCAAAGGAAAATAAAAACTAAAATGGCAGACTAAATGCTAACATAGCAATAATTACATTAAATCTTAATGGCCTAAATATACACATTAAACGACAGAGATTGGCAAAATGGATTTTAAAATATGATACAACTTACATGCTGTCTACAAACTCTCTTCAAATATGATGACATAGGCAGGTTAAAAGTCAAAGGATGGAAAAAGATATATCATGCAAAAATTAATAAATGAAAGTAGTAGTAGCTATATTAATATCAGACAATATAGACTACAGAGCAATGAAAATTACCAGAGACAGAGAGGGGCATTCTGTAAGAAGAAAGGTGTCAATCCATCCAAAAAACATAGCAATTCTAAATATATATATGTATAAACAACAGGGGCTGTGAAATATATGAAGCAAAAACTGATAGGACTAAAAGGAAAAATAGACCATCCACAATTGTAGTTGGAGATTTCAACTCCCCTCTCTCAACAAGTTAATAGAACAACTAAACAGAAAATCAGCAAGGATATAGAAGAGCTCAATAGCACCATCAACCAACATAATCTAAACAACATTTATAGAACAATCTATCCACCAACAGCAGAAAACATATTTTTTTCAAGTATCCATGGAACAAGTACCAAAACAGACCATATTCTGGATCATAAACAAACCTTAATAAAAAACTAAAATCATAAAAAATGTGTTCACAACTGCAATGGAATCAAACTAGGAGTCACTAACAGAAAGGTAACAGGAAAATCTCCAAATATTTGAATAGTCCATGGATCACAAAAGAAATCTCAAAGGAAATAAAAGAATATGTTGAACTAAATGAAAATGAAAATACAACATATCGGCCGGGCGTGGTGGCTCACGCCTCTAATCCTAGCACTCTGGGAGGCCGAGGAAGGAAGATCACTCCAGGGCAGGAGTCGAAACCAGCCTGAGCAAGAGAGAGACACTGTTTCTACTAAAAATATAAAGAAATTAATTGGACAACTAAAAAATATATATATATATATATAATTAGCTGGGCATGGTGGCACATGTGTATAGTCCCAGCTACTTGGGAGGCTGAGGCAGAAGGATTGCTCGAGCCCAGAAGTTTGAGGTTGCTGTGAGCTAGGCTGATGCCACGGCACTCTAGCCCGGGCAACAGAGTGAGACTCTGTCTCAAACAAAAAGAAAGAAAGAAAAAGAAAATACAAAATACCGAAATTTAAAGGACACAGCTAAAAAGCACTGACTGAGAAACTTATAGCATGACAAAAATACATTAAAAGTGTGAAAAATCTCAAATCAGTAACTGAAGCCCTACTTCAAAAACCTAGGAAAAAGGGCAAAATGAACACAAAGCAATCAAAAAGAAGAAAATAATAAAGATAAGACTAGAAATCAATGGAAGCGAAACAGAAAAATAGAGAAAAGCAATGCAATAAACTAATTCTTTGAAAAGATCAATAAAATTTTAAAATAGCTAGTAAGACTAATGAAGGAAAAAAAAGAGAAGACACAAATCACCAATATCAGGAATGAAATAGAATATCACAACAGATCCTGCCGCTATTAAAAGGATAATAAAGGAATACTTCAAATAATTTTACATATATAAATTTGATAACTTAGGTGAAATGTACCAATTCCTTGAAAAACACAAATTACCACAATTCACCCAATGTAAAATAATTTGAGTAGCCCTATAACTATTCATAATTATAAACTCCCAAAAAAGAAATCTCTAAGCCCAGCTGGTTTCACTGGATAATTCTACCATGTACTTAAGGGAGAATTAACATTAATTTGGCACAATTTCTTTCAGAGAATACAAGCATAGGAAACACTTTGCAATTTGTTATGAAGCTAGTATTATTCTAATACCAAATCAGACAAGAACAGTACAAAAAAGAAAAAACTACAAAACAATATGTCTCATGAATATGAGGCAAAATAAGGCAAATCTCCTTAAATTATTAGTAAACACAATTCAGCAATAGGTAAAAAGAATTAATACCATAACTAAGTTGGGTTTATTCTATAAATTTAAGTATGTTTGAATGTTTGAAAATCATTGTAATCTACCATATTAACAGGCTACATAAGAAAAATTACATGGTCATACCAATTGATGCAAAAAAAGCATTTGTAAAATTCAATACTCATTTTGAATTTTGGAGATTTTTAGAAATTCTCATCAAACTAGGAATACAGGAGAATTTCCTCAAACTGTGAAAGAGCATCTACAAAAATTCTATAGCTAACATTACATTTAATAATGAAAGAACAAATTATTTCCCTTTTAAAACGGGGAATAAGGCAAGGTACATCAGCTTCCACTGCTCTTACTCAACACAGTGCTGGAAATTCTAGCCACTGCAGTAAGGTAAGAAAAGGAAATAAAAGGCATGTGCAACAAAAAGGAAGAAATAAAACTGCCCCTATTTGCAGATGACATAAATGTCTACATAGAAATCCCAAGAAATACACAAAAAAAACCTCAAAACAATAAGTGAATTCAGCAAAGTTGTAAAATACAAGATAAATGTGAAAACCTCAATTGTATTTCTGTACATTAGCAGTGATCAAGGACACTGAAATTTAAGGCACAGTATTATTTATAGTTGCTCAAGTAGATGAAATACTTCAGTGTGGTGTGAATCTAGTGAAACATATACAGGATTTGTAAGCTGAAAATTACAAACCCTGTGTTGAAAGGAATCAAAGACCTATATAATTGGAGAGATATACAATGTTTATGGATTGGCAGGCTTGACATAGTATAGTAGGCAATCAAAATCGATATACAAGTTTAACATAATTCCTATTAAAATCCAAGCCAGATTTTTCATAGATACAGCCAAGATTATTCTAAAATTTAGATCCAAAAGCAAAGGAAACAGACTTCTTAAAACACTTTGGAGAAAGAAGGAAGTGGAAGGAATCAGTTTACCCAATTTAAGGACTTTTTATATTGCTACAGGAATCGGGACTTTGTGGTATTGGTGGAGGGACAGATACATAGCTCAGTGAAGCGAAATAGAGAACCCAGAAATAAACCCACATAAATATACTCAACTGATTTGTTTTATAAAGGTGCAAAAGCAATTGAGTAGAGAAAAGGACAGCCATGGAGGGCGGCAGGGAAGAGCCTTGACCTAACCCTCACACTTTATACAAAAATCAACTCAAAATAGGTCACAGACTTAAATGTAAAATGTGAAACTATAAAACTTTTAGAAAAAATAGAAAATCTTTGGGATCTTGGTCTATGCAGAGTTCTTAGACTTGACACCAAAAGCACAATCCACAAAAGTCTAATTGATAAATTAGATTTCATAAAAATTAAAAACTTTATTCATTAAAGACTCTGTTAAAAAAGATGAAAAGACAAGTTCAGACCGAGAGAATATATTTGCAAACCCTACATCCAACAGAAGACTAATATATAGATTATGTAAAGAGCTCTCAAAATCTGACAATAAAAAGGCAAGTCAATCCAATTTGAAAATGGACAAAAGATAAGAACACACATTTTACAAAAGTGAACGACAAGTAGGCATGTTAAAACATGTTCAGCACCACTAGCCATTAGGGAAATGCAAACTAAAACCACAAGATGTCACTACGCATATCAAATGGCTAAAATGAAAAATAGTGGCAACACTAAATGAGAATATAAATGTTACAGCTACTATGGAAAACAATATGGCAATTTCTTTGGGGAAAAAGCCTAAATATGCAACTACCATATAACCTAGCAATTGCATTTCTGGGCTTTTATTCCACAGAAATAAAGACTCATGTTCACACAAAAACCTGTACACAGATGTTTATAGTAGTACTTCATAATAGCCCAAAACTGGAAATAATCTAGATATCCTTCAAAGGGTTACACAAACTGTGGTACATTCATAGTGTGGAATATTTCTCAGCAGTGAAAAGAGAGAAAGTGTTGATACAACAATCTTAATAAATCTCCAGAGAAGTATGGAGTTATATACTATATGATTCTATTTAAATAACCTCTTGCAATGACAAAATTATGAAAATGGAGAATTGATTAGTGTTTGCCAGGGATTAAGGAGAAGGTGGAGCCAGGGGGATAATTAAGTGGCTATGAAAAGGTGACATGAAAGATCTTTGTGCGGTGATGGAACTGTTCTGTATCTTGACTGTCTCCACATCAATATCCTAACTGTGGTATTTTTCTATAGTTTTTAAGATGTTGATATTGAGAGAAACTGGGTAAAAATTACACAAGTTCTGGTATTACTTTTTACTGATGCATGTGAATCTATAATTATCTCAAAATAAAAATTTAATAATATATATTTAAACCTTCAGATAAATTATACCATTAAATATTGAAAAATGAATTTTTAACAAACCATGGTATATGGTACCTTAGTCTGCTCAGGCTAGCTATAACAAAATACCATAGACTGGATGGCTTATAAACAACAGAAATTTATTTCTTGCAGTTCTAGAAGGTGGGAAATCTAAGATCAAGGCACCGGCAGATTCAGACTTCAATGTATGAATTGGGGGACAGGGAGACATAGACATTGCACCATAGCACATTATTTCCTGGACAAAGTGATGGCAAAGTTTTTCAACAGTTTTTTAAGTCTATGTTAAACATCAAAAGTATTATCACCATGAGCATTTTCAATCAAGAGTTAGTAATACAGTTCAGCATTTTTTTTTTCATATTTTATAAAATCTCAGGGGTAAGTACTTCAGATTTTCATGTTGTACTCTTATGACTAAACTACTGAATAATATACCATATTCACTACATGGAAGAGGAGAAATAAAGGAGCTTGTCTATCTGTTTGAATACTAGCCAAAAGCTAAAGAAAACTGCTATATTAGGAATGGTAGAAACAACTCCGTTTCAGAAACAAAGTTTATTTTAGGAATTAATTTCAAGCCTGTTTGAAAACAATTGTAATTCTAATAAGAATTAAAATTCAAACTATTTTGGATGATAAATATTTAAAAGCATTTTGTCTGGAAATTAAGCTGGAACAGAGCAAAGAAACTACTGTTATCAAATTCACTGTAGTGGGGTGAATGTCTGTTTTGCCGAGAGATTTTTTGGTCTGAGCTGCTAATCGCTGAAAACACATTCTCATTCTGTAACTACCACTACAGACATATAAACGTGACATTTATTCCTAAAGAGTTTGATTCTTATTTCCTCAACTTTCTTTCTTCTGAAAAACATCTTTTAAAGCTTTATTTTTAAAAAATAATCCTTTGAGCACTCAATTCCTAAAGCATGAACATGTACAAGCAAACCCATATAAACATACCTAATTCTCTCTCTTTGATTCAAACTACATGAAATTTAATAGAGATCCCTAAACTCAAGCCCAGCATCTTCCTTCTCAGAATAATTGTTCTTTCATATTTGAGATCAGCTTCTTCTCGCTGCCATTATTGGCAAGAGTCCACTGTGGCTCCCAAGATATATGCTAAGCCTGTACAGCGGGCTCCACCCAAGTAGGGAGCATCAATGGGAAACATAAATTTTTGAAAGGATTAAAATCATGTTTGACCAGAAAATTATAACTTAATTGCATTTCCTTTCACTTTATAGCTTAGAGGTTATATTCATTTGCTAGAGCTGTCGTAGCAAAGTACCACAAACTGAGGGGCTTAATCATTGTTTCACAGTTCTGGAGAGAGGAATCTGATCAGTGTCTTCAAGATTGGTTCTTTCTAAGGGCTGTGAAAAAGGATCTGTTCCATCCCTTTCCTCTAGTTTCTGGTGGTTTGCTGGCAATCTTTATGGTATCTGCTTATAGGAACATCACCCCAATCTCTGCCTTGATCTTCACATGGTATAGTTCCTGTGTGCACATCTGTTTCCAAATTTCCCTGTTTTATAGGGACACCAGTCATTTTGGATTAAGGCCCACCCTAATGACCTCATTTTAACTTGATTACCTATGTAAATAAACTATCTCCAGAGAAAATCACATTCTAAAGTACTGAGGGTTAAGACTTTAACATGTAAATTTGAGGCAGGGGAAGAGTTCAACCCATAATAGCAGTGTTTGAATATGAATTAAAAGACCTTGAGAAACTAGTTGTTGACAATTCCTTTACTCTTTGATGTGGATTATGACCAATAGCCATGTTAAAAGTCAGAACCTGCTCTCCTACCAAGACCTTTTAGTTCCCCTCAATCACTGGACATCCCAAAATACTCTGCAAGATTTTGCCCTAATGTCCATATCACCGTAATGCCAATTCAGCATTGGCGAATATGTACACAAGAAAATGTTATCTGCCCATTTTGCCAATAGGAAAATTAGACCCAAAATGACCACAGAGCCTATCTGATGCAGCTAAGCAAGGAGATTCTGTACCAAAAACAGAGTCTAATAAAGCCACTGCTCCAAAACTGGCTCATTTCCTTCCTTACGTATTTACATATTTCTTTGTGTTTTATTTCCCTAAGGGCTTTATAGAAATTTCTATCATTTGCAATCTGTTCTTTCAGTTATATGAATATATTTTCTCTTCAACCAGCATTTTTCTTTCCTTGACTTAAAAAAAGAAAATAAAGAGCCAGCTTTACTAAAAACATGTTGCAGCTCTCCTACACTTCAGTAAGTACAGAAGCTAAAATTGACTTACTTTCCTGCATATTGTGTCATTCTTCTAATGGTGTAATCTAAGAGAATAGATCTCTGATTTGAAAATGTGAATACTCATCTTTAAGACTGGACTACTTAGATCTGATGTGAGTATAAGTCATGGAATTTTATGACTGGATGTACCCTTGGAGATTATCGAGGCCAACCCTCTCCTAATACAAAATGTTGGTAAAAACTGAAGCTCAGAGAAGCCAAGCAACTTCCCTGGGGTTACAGAACAGGGTTATAAGCCAAGCCAAGAGCTCAACACTCCTGCTGATTCCTCATCCAGTGCCCTTTCTACCTCTGGCTGTTTCAAGTATGGAGATGACACCTTGTTATTATTTTGTCTTGACAGTCCCAAAGCTAAGCAATTGTAATAGAATGGTGGCATATGAAAGCAGTGCTTATTTGATGTATAGGGAGAAAGAAGGCCTTCTGATATACTCCATACCGAGCATCACTTTTGACTATAGAAAAACACATTGCTTTCTGAATCTCTCCAATACTTTTATTAGGGAGTAGAACTATTGAGGGTACCGTATCCTAAGTTCTGGGAACAGTGGAAAACATGGACCTAGTTCCTGCCTTATGGAGCTTAAAATCCAGATAGGAAGATAGATATTACATAAATCAGTATAAACAATTAAGTAAAAAATTACAATACCCAAAGAGATGCATGAGCTGTTATGGGAATATGTTACTGAAACACACAACCGTGCCTGAGTTCTAAAGGAAGACTTCTCTGAGACATTGATGTCTAATCTGAAGTCTAGAGACTATGTAAGGGTTCTGACTGATGTGTTCCATTGAGGGGGAACATTAAGGAAGATAGAGAGTATATAGAACAAAGCATGACTGTGCCCAGATAACTGAGAGATGCAAAACATGGCTAAAGCAGATGGAATGATGTTACAGCTAGGGAAGCAAATGAAACCAGATCACCCAGATCTGTACAAGCCCAGTTAAGTGTTTAGAAATCCATTTAAAGTACTGTAAGCAAGGGAAAGATGGGATCAGATTATGTTTTAAAACATTTTCCCAGCATCATTATGAGATGAATTGAAAGCACAGCGTGGAGACAGACTCGGTGGGAGGTGAACGCACGGGCCAGGTGCAGCATACACGTGGTGTGTGCTCTAGACCTTCCGGCTTAATTCAGCAGAACTCTTTATTCCAATGATATATCTTATGCTTCTTCCTTGTCCTTTTTTAATGAAGGGCAACCCAGTTAGTCAACACTGCTCATAATAAACACAATTTAAAAAAAAAAAGACAGCAGCCACCTAATGGATATTTAAAAACAATTATTTTTCTGTCTTTTTAAAGGAAACTGTTTTTGCTGCATTTGAATTATAATAGTAAATTGTATTTGGGCTAATGGCAAATATTCTAATTGTAAAGAGCTTTGATTTAAATGATACACTATCAGTGCAAATAACATGAATGAGTCATCAACTTAACAATTGAAGTAATGGTAAAGTGCCATCCATTATATTTGCATGGATTACACTCTATTAATTGTTTAATTTACTATTTTGCTGAAAATTGGAGTGTGTGTATGTGTGTGTGTGTGTATAGAATAGAGCTTCAACTTCATGATAGGATTCAAACATAGTTGTCAAATTATTTTCGTGTGTCCTGCAATGATCAGAAATCATAAAGGACAATGTGCTTTTGAAAAAATTTACCTGAAGTAGTTTTTAACAGGTGTTCAGAAAGAATGGTTTTCATATAAATAAGTTATCTTATTTTCTTAAGGAAACCAGCAGGCAGTTTATATCACTGGTGTGATATAAGACCTAAGCATAACATATGGATGAGTGCTACCATTTATTATTCTCTTTTTGACAATCTGAATTATCTTTTGGAGATTACTCTGAATAATAAATCAAGAGATTTAAAAGTAGAACTCAAAATTGGAAAATTGAAGTTGTAAGTGCTTTTATCTTAAGTAGATGATATGTTCATGTACCTTGAATAGTATGTGCTCTAGCTTTGAGCTAACTTTATGAAAATGAGCTCTTCAGTGAGTAATGTTAGGCTAATAATATATGCAGGTCCTAGGAATCAGGGTTACATATGAATTGTTATATCTACTGACTTTCATGAGAGCCCAGTTCAGCATATATGTAAACTTTTATTCTGTATTTTTTCTGATACAGCATAATACATTCCATCAACTGCCATTGAATAAGTTTTCTTTGGAGAAATACTAACATTTTTTTTCAATAATTATTGTTTTGTATGTCATTATTTTACCTTATTCCCTGGAGTATAGCATTTTTTAAGAAAATGTGCTTTTTCAGAACTTCATTTTGATTTAAAGGAGAAATGGTTTTTGCTAAGATAATGTGAAATACTCATTTTTCTCCCATATTGGCTAGGGACATGCAAATGCTAGAATCTCTGGCTTTGATGGGGGTAAGTTTGGTTTTTTTTCATTCTTGTTTTTTATAAAAGAAGTAGGGAAAGAGCTTGCCATGGCTTAATTTTTCACTATGCACTTCCTTTTGAAATCCCTGGTTTTACTGACCATTAAAAACAGGATGGTGGTAAACATCTTTTCCATTCTGAGTATATTGGACCAAGTGATAAAGCAAACTCCTGCATGTCTGTTTCATGTTAGTAAAACATGGGAACCTGAAATGGAAACAGAAGGAGGCTATTATGTTTAATCATTTCTGTCTCTGCCAGTTCCGTTCCAAACTGGACTTGTTTTGCCATTTAATTTTAAATACCTCACCATTTTCATAAATATTCAAAACCCAGGAAATTAACAACAAATCTTGTTGTATCTGTTTATTTCTTATAGGTTGGACGAATTGAAGATTTTCTATACCAATTAGAGGACAGTTTCTTAAAAACTAAAAAACTGAGAACTGCTCGAAGGCAAAAAACAAAAATGAAACGGCTTCAAACTGTGCAGCAAAGCTAGTCATTAGGGAACAGGCGCTACCACCGAGATGTCCCAGAAGAGGAGGCAAGGGCATCCACCCAGTCTGACTGTGACAGCTGGATAACATAGACCTGTCACTAAAGGCATGAGCTTGTACTCCCCTCAGCTCATCTTTAGCAAAGACATTCTACACTTCATTAATCTCAACTGGCAGCAATAAATGTTCCCAGCAAGTTTGATTTGACTCTTGTTCAAATTTGTCTTGTTTAGTTAAATAGCATATAAAATAAGCATTGCTGCCTCTTTCACCTGCCTTGTTCTTTCATAATTGAATACGGTATAGCAGGTCTACCCAAGTATGCTTATAGTATACATCTATAAGCACGTGTATTCATTAAAAATTATTTACATGCCACATACAGATATGGAAAACAATATAAATGCAAATTTAAAAGTATAAAACTGATAATGTACTTTTTCAATCCTTATAGAAATAGCCATATGTGGTATGGCTGATATCATCAGTTAAGTTGTATCATTAAGTTTTCTCTTTCCTATTAATCCTTTACATTGTATTTTCCTTGCCCCTTAAGTTATGCTACACAAATACACTTATTTGACAAGATAGTGAGTCGCTAGCCATCATTCAATATCTCAAATGATGCCAACAATATTTGAGAATAGAGTAAGGAGGAGAAACCCAGATACAGAGTAAAATAGGCAGAAAAATACAATATTTTAAAATAGTGACAAAATAAATTGGATTTCAGAGTACATCAA
>CAUYRT010082924.1:0-27162 GCA_963574885.1 Lepilemur ruficaudatus
GGCAACAGCACCCACTTTGGTCCCTAGGAGACTTGGAACCTCTCACTATTTACCTAACAAAATGGTGCAGAATTAATTAGTCAATGTTTATCCAATCTTAAGTCAGCTCATGTGTCCATCTCTAGCATAAAACCTTCCTGGCTTTTCCTACAAATATTGAGTGTTCTCTCCCAACTCAGGATTCTTATAACCATTTCCTTTCAGCCCCAATTCTAGAAACCCAATCTTCCCATAAAATTAGAAGACTTTGGTGGTTAAAGACTTTGTCTTTGCCACAGTACTTAGAAAAGGATAAGCAGAGAACTACTGCTCAATAAATATATTTGTTAATTTTATTGAATTTAAAATTGAGCTAAATTGCTTTGCGACCTCTTTTAATTCTGGAAGATGGAAGAAAAGCTTAGTAATGTAAAACTAATGCTGATGTGCAGGGGAAAGCAACAAATGATTGATTATGCAAGTCTGTAAGAGGAAGTGTTTTTGCAGCTATTCCTAGCTCAGTAAATCAAAAATAGCTTGCCAGATGTGACTCCCAGTTTTCTATAAAATTTATCACTTTCGATATACATTTAAAAACCAAGAACAAATTTTATAGATAGCAACACCCAAAGAAAATTAAGCCAGCCATCTTCCTTATTTTCTTTCTTTTCATCCTTTTTCCCTTCCTTCTTTATCATTTGTCTTTATATTTGTGTAGAGCACACTTGCCTATGGACATTGAGCTGAGCTGGGCAAATTTTCAATTGCTGAACCAACAGACCTCAATATTATAAAGACTTGTAATGCTGATTCAATAACAATAAAAGGTTGAACTTGGTAAATTTTGAGGTCCCTTCCAGTTCTATGATTCTGTAACTGTTAATGCAGTGTTGGGGCACAGAGAACAACACCCCAAAGCATAGTACTTGGATATACTAAGCACTTTGAATTAAAAGAAATCAGAAAGCCTTAGAAGCTGCCTCAGAACCAAAAACCTTCTAACCTTCTCCTTTTTCTCCTGTGACACCCCCACCCCCACCCCCACCCCAAGCACAGGGAGAGACTCTCCCTGGAATTTTCTTATTGACTAAAAAATGTTTTTTTCCCAAAAGAATTGCTATCGTCTTAAGACCCCCTCCCTAGCAATCTCATTAAATAACTAAAAAAGATTAACCATTGAAGAAAAGAGACTAAAAACCAGCTGTCACCACACCCAGAGATATTTTTTTTAATCTATTGTTTTGATGGCAATTCTGCAAAACTACCTGGGAGGATATATCTGTATAATAAGACAACTTTTGTTGACAGTGAAATTCTGCCCCTGACCTTTCTGTCACCTCCCTCAATAGATCTCAGAAGAACTGTCCCTGCCCCCCACCATTCTTCTTTGGGTTCATTCACTTCCCTTGAAAGTTATTTACTACCCCTAAAATTACCTGTAGACTCCTATTTCCCTCTCCTTTATGAAGAGGATATTTAAGCCTCAACCATATTTTCAGGACTCTCATGTCCACATGCATGTTAACAAATTTGTGTTCCTTTTTTCCTATTCATCTGTTTATTGTCAGTCATTTAAGTGAAATTTCAGACATGGTGAAAGTGATGCCTCCCCTTTTCGCCTACAGTAATATATTTAATAATCATACACTAAATATTCAATAAAACCTAAATTCCAACTTGAACTCAATGGCTCTCAGAATTAGCAATCTTTGCTTTGCAGCTTGCCTGTCTTCTCAGTATCCATACACTGCTTCATTTTTATTTAGCCCCTAGGTGATAGACTCTCCCTCTATATAGTGCCTCTTGCCCAGACAAACCTGTCTTTCTCCTGCCACAGGATTACATACCTCCAAAATAATACTTTTAGGTGAGAATCATCCATAAAACTGTTTTAGCTCTTTATGTTACCTTAAAAACCTAGTCATATGAATCATGATTTAAAATACAGTCTGTTTGCTTATGTTCTCATATACTGTGCTCAGCTATATTTTATTACAGTGAATTACGAAATGTTGATGTTTGCAAGATTCATCTGTGATATTCATAAAAAGACAGATTCCTAGGCTGCACTCCAGATATTCTTGTCCAACAGTTTTTAGTAAGAACTGAGATGTCTAAATTTGTATTACGCACCCTGTATAATTCTGATGCTGGTGATAGCATTTTCTCTGGAACTAACTTTGAGAAATTATGATTTTTACCATTTACTCTTGATAACTTTTTGCATGCAGTAAAGTCAAGAATTTCACTTTAAATATCACAAAATATCAAATATCAAAGTGATAGTTATATCTTCAGAAATCTTTTTTGTGTGTGGTGACATGATACTCTTAGGAGTGTAAAACCTTCTTATTTCAACCCAAAATTGTATGTTGAAAGTCACATTGAAAAACCATATTGGAGTACTCATAAAATTGTTCATGATCTTGTCAGGTTTCAGTGTGAAATGTCAGTTCTTAGTGCACTCATGGTAGAAGAATGACCAGACACACCAAAGTAAGGCAAGCATGTAAATGAGGGTTATCGAGGAGAGAAAGATAGGATTATAGCGCAAGAGCAAGATATAGGTTTATAGAGCATGGTACATATGCCACAGATGATGACTGGGCCCATTGTCGCAGCAAAGGGAGAGCCAAAGGAAGGGCACAAAAAAAGGTTTGGCTGTGGTCTCAGTTTTATTTTATAGTGCCTGGATTGGGACCTCCCTAGTGGCTGGAACCACCATGGAACCACTTTGATTGGGCAGCTGGGAGTTGCATTACTACACACGTGAGTCGTTCTAGGTCAATTCGCAGACTCTATGGTACCTATGCTGCTTAGCCTGTGGGCTACAGAGTCCTCTGAACTCTTTTGCAGCTGGTGCACTAAGTTATTTATGATTGGCCAATTCATAGGGTATTTCCTCCTCCCCCAGGTAAGAAGAGGATTAGGGTGGGGCAACTGCACCAAGGCAAATCACTCACTTTCATCCCTAGGAGACCCGGAATCCCTTACATATCACACATTTCGATATTAAGGACTTAATTGATAAGGTAGATAATTATGGTATTACATGATTACTAACTAATGTGCTTATTAGCAATGGATCTCTCTGAGATCCTGATGTCATCAGGGATGACAACTCATGCTCACCTTACAAAGTAGAGTACCTTATGCTAAGGCCCTTTTGGAAATGCATGGTTTAAATGCTATTGACTGGAATCCAAAACTGTACTTCCATGTACCAAACTGCTTTATACTGAACTGTGGCCAGTAATAAATCAAAGTAAAGCAAGTTTCTAGTTTACTTTTAAAGCTAAATGTAGTGCATTAGTTAGAACAGCTCAATACATCAAAAAATCAACATTCTGAAACAATAAAGCTAAAAGAAAGGAAAAAAATGATAAAAGAGGTAAAAATATAGTTTTTATTAGGAAAGATTAGATTAATATAATCTTCAATTTATAAATAAACTTTGTGGCTGTCCAGTCTCATCTGCTTTGCAAAGAAAGAATTTTCTTTTTGTAATTATCCATTTTCTAAATATGGCCAGAGGAAGGGAAAGATCTACTTTTTTTTTTTTTTGAGGCAGTCTTTTCCTTATAATTTTCTTTTTAATTTTCTCATGTGTTTATTTAAGGATCTATATTTTGTTAACATCATTGGTTAGATTTTATTTTTTAAATCCAATCTAAGAATCTGTTATTTAAGTGGGGAGTTTACATTTATTGCCATTATTGATATATTTTGGTTTATTTCCATTGTCTTAATAGAACCAGAAATCTTAAACTGGGTTTTAAATCTTTAGTGTAGGTATCATGGATTGGGAATAAGGAATATAAAGAGGCATATTTACAGTTTTGTGCTTTCTTATCCCTCCTCAAATTCATGAAGCTATTAAATTTATTCAACTTATTTTTAAGTTCATCTTTGTCTATTATAATAAAGCAATTAATGTTTGCAAACAATTGTTACTTCACTTAATGTAATATATTTTTTATTCTCTGACAAAGACTGAACTATGTTCTAGGGCTATGAAGGAGGAAAAAATAGGGTCATTGCCCTCAAATATGAGAGAGATGTTTGAATTATAATAATACTTGTGTTTTATTTACAAAAGATGTTTATAAATCAATGGTAAATATTATAAGGAGATTTCTATAACTTCACTTTTACATTTTCTACTTAGAGAATTTTAAGCTGTAGTACCCTTAAAGTGACTATTTGACTTCATTCATTTTACATAAATAGTGACAGATTTCAGAGTTTTTTTTTAATGCAGACTGGTTTTATTTGTAGCAAAACAGCTATAATCTCAACAGACATTGGGCATTGAATGTGACTGGTACACTCTATGCTCTTATGTACCTGAGAGATGGGCAAAACATACAGGCTCAACAAGTAATTGTAGGATTATAGTGAAACTATGGGAACAAATGATATGAAGAATTTACCTGGTTTTGGGGTTTGGGGAAAGCTTGCTGTAGGAGCTCCTATGTGAGCTCAACCTAAAGATGAATGAGAGTTAATTTAATAAAAACTGGAGAGAAAGAGCATTCTAGGCAAAGATATTAAGATGTTTTAATACTGGATAATGGGAAAAGCATGGAAAATTTGAAGAAATAAATACAGCCCAGTGTGGTTGAGGCAGATAGAATGAGGAGAAAGATGGGGAGAAGTTAAGACGGGTGAGTTAGCCAAGATAGAAATCATGCAGGGCCAATGAGAAACCTTGAAGGGCTTTAAATAGGAATAATTTCTCCATTTATAGGAATCTACTTGTTTTCCAGAACTGATGCAAATATAAAGATGGAGAATTCTGGTAATGAATATATATTATTTTTGACCCAGCCAGGAACATAATCAGCCTAAGGAAATAACTGTCCACTTGAGCCATGCAGAGTGGATGATGGTTAATAGCTATGTCTTCCTCACTGAACACTGGGGTTCTCATTTCTTTGAAAGAGATAATATGATTCTAGTACACAGATTTTACTATCTGGCTACATAATTTCTCCTCCACTGCATACATGCTTTCTCAGTCTGTGAGATGTCTGCCTTAATGAACTGCTGTTTTTCCAACAGTTCTGGTTTCTCAGCAATTATTTCACTCAACAATTGGCTTTTGAAGTTCAATAATTCTCATTTCCACAGCATGTGTTTGAGGAGCAACACATACTCTCACATTACACTCTGACACTGCGTCTTTCTAGCAGCATTGTACCAGCCAGCAATCTCGATCAGCACATATGTTAGAGGCTTGTTTGGCAGCAGGGCACAGCATTGTCATACACTGAACAGTCACTTCAGTTGGCATGCATTTCTCAGTACATACCATCCTTCTAATGTCTTTTGGCTCGCTGATATGCCTACTAGAATACAAATTTTATCAATTACTCAAGATATTATGCATTTCAGAATAACCATGAAAATCAAGGAATTGATTTTGATTATGTAAGTTTCCACTTAAATGTGAACAGAGGAAGTGACTTGATTTGGAGATAAAATTGTTGCAGACGGAATTAGTTAAGATAAGGTCACACTGCCGTATGGTAAGCAACTAATCACTGGTGTCTTTATATAAAGGGGAAATTTGGAGATAGACACATACAGAGGGAAGATGATGTGAAGAGACACAGAAAGAAGACAGCCATGTAAAAGCCTAAGAGAGAGGCCCAGAACCCATCCTTCCCTCAAAGCCCTCAGAAGGAATTGACACTGCCAATGCCATGATTTCAAACTTCTAGCTTCCAGTACAATGAAAAAATACATTTTTGTTGGTTAAATCACTGTTGGTGGTACTTTGTTACAGCAGTCCTAGCAAACTAATACCATAGTAGTGTTGTCTCCATTTCCAAACTCACAGTTGGTCAATGCCTAAGTTCCGATCAGGACCTCAATTTTTAAAGGAATATTTCAAGGCTAAGTTTGCAGGGGCAAAGCAATCTCTTTTCAATGCATAACTGGTGCCAACATATTTATATAAAACATGTCCAGTTGGAACAGACTTGGGAACAAATTAATTCCCAACCAAAAAATAATCCAATTTGTCATTAATTGTAAAAACAATTGACAGAAAGATTGTACAGCCTGCTGCTCTCATATAAACAGTGAAATTACCTTGGCTGTGACAACAAACAATAAGAAAACCGTAGCTCTAATTAGCATTTTGACATCTGTGCATTATGGAAAACCCCGAGAATGCATTCATAAGGTGTACTTTGGATTACTCTTACTTGAAATTATCAAGCAATATTTGTGTGTCTAACAGCTTCATTGCCACTGTCACATTAACTTATGGGAAAGAGTCAAAATACATACACAAGATTAACAGCACATCACAGGATTTTGAAAATATCCTCTTATTAGCTACTGAGAAGTATACAAGTACACTTCTGATTTATGTATGTATATTTGCACAGATAGATTCCACAATGGTTCTCAGTAACCAATGCTGGAGTTAGTCATTTTGAAATTCCACCGTCAGAAATCTCTTGGATCTTATCCTACATACCTTTGTTTTTCTTGCATCTTCAGGGAGGAAAGAGCTAACAATATTTGTAAGACTAAATAATCATCCTTTGCCAGAAAATTAAAAACAAAATCTCAGTCTTTAGCCTCCTATTCATAAAATAAAAGCAACCGATTCCATGTAATTCATTTATTCATCATTTATGTTTTGAAGGCTAAGAGGTGTCAGGCACTGTTCTCAGCACTGGAGATGTGGAGATCAAGAGGCAAGGTCCTGTCTCTTCCCTTAAGTTCTAGTGAGAGAGAAAGGCAATACAGAAACAAAAACAAAAAACAAAAATTAAAACCCCAAACTTCAAGTAATAATACGAGTTACAAAGAAAAATACTGCAGAGTGAGGGGATAGTAAGAGAAGGCATAGGGTTGAGACAATGAAAAATTCAGAGTTAGTTAGATGGTCAGGGAAGGCCTCAGCAGGCACATGGATTAAATGGATGAACACACAGTGCACAGTTCTAGGCAAAGCACTTCTCAGGTGGAGGGAACATGAGATGTAAGGTCTCTAAGGCAGAAAATGCTTAGGGACTAGAAGATGAACAAGAAGGCCAGTGTGTGTCTGGGGAAGAATGACTGAGGGGGAGATCATTGGGGGAGGAGGTCAGAGATGTGGACAGGGGCTAGAGCATGCCCCTCAGCCCCATCCTGGTGTATTTGGCCTAATCATCACATTTAATTAACAACTAGGATAAAGATGCCTTATAATATGTGACTAAGGTTTGAATTCCCCCTCCAAAACTCATGTTGAAACTTAATCCCCAACAAGGTAGTATTGAGAGGTGGTGCCTTTAAGGGGTGGTTGGATCATGAGGGCTCTGCCATGAATGAATTAATGGATAGATGGATCAACAGGATAGTAGGTTATCATGGGATAACCTAGTGGTGTTACAAGATGAGGTTAGCATGCTCAGCCTCCTCACCCTATGATACTCTGTGCCATCTCAGGACTCTCTGAAGAGTCCCCATCAGCAGAAAGACTCCCACCAGATGTGGTCCCTCAGTCTTGGGCTTCTCAGCCTAACTGTAAGAAATAAATCCCTTTTCTTTATATATTACCCGGTTTCAGGTATTCTGTTATAAGCAACAGGAAATGGACTAAGACATATACTTATTAAATGTTAACATTGCAAAACATACAAAGGATTCCCTATTCCCTTAAGGATAGGATCATAATTCATTATGATTTAATGAAAAACTTCCTATAGCATAATCTCAGTTGTGCCACTACCTATATTAGTGGACAGTAGCTCAGTTAACATTATATGGGCCTCACTTTCTCTATCATGTGAATAAAGGAATTATAATACATTACCACACTTGTTTTTCAACTCTAAGAATTGATGAATTTAGATAATTTTCTGTTTATACATTAAATAATAATCCAAATTCAGCAAGATGAAATACAGTAGAAATAAATGGAACCACGGTTGCTTTTAAAAATCTTAAGTTAGATATGGGAGTCTAGAAATCTCTGAAAACCCCTAGGAAGTTGGAACTGGCTATAGGTTTAAGAAAATAATATGATCATAAAGAAATACATATTATCATAGAAGTTTAGCACATTCTGATTTAGGTTTTAAGACTCAATTTGTATCTAATTTTTCAAATTCTATAATCGAATGAATTTCTTTATCACATTTCCAAATATTTCATTTATCATATTGCACCCTGGACCTATTATGATTTTTTCTTTGGGATATAAGTCACATATTATTAAAATTCATCCTTCTAAAATTCAATGGTTTTAGTGTATTTACAAGGTTATCAAACATAACTACTATCTCATTTCAGAACATTTTCATCAACTCAAAAGGAAATCTGTGTCCATTACCAGTCACTCATTTTCCTCCTCACCACTCTGCCTAGGCAACCATTAATTTATGTTCTGTCTCTGGATATGCTGATTCAGGACATTTCATAGAAATGAAATCACAGAATATGTGGCCTCTTTCATTTAGTGTGATGTTTTCAAGATTCATCCATGTTGTAGCATGTATCAGCACATTTTTATTTTTATGGCTGAATAATATTCCATTACATGGATGTGCCACATTTTATTTATTCATTCACCAGTTGATAAACATTTGGGTTGTTTGCATTTTTTGGCTATTAAGAATAATGCTGCTATGAACATTGATATACAAGTTTTCATGTAAACATGTTTTCTAAGAGTAGAATTGTATCATATGGTAATGATGTTTAACTTTTTGAGAAATAACCAACTGTTTTCCAAAGGAGGTGTGTCATTTCAGATTCCAATCAGCAATGTATGAGGGCTCTAATGTTTCCACATACTTGCCAAGACTTTAGTGTCTTTTTGGATTAATCAATAAATGAGTTTCGGAAGAGATGAAAAATTAAAATGTTTTCAGATCACGTGATAGTGGAATTCAAATTTATTTTTTTTAATTCAAAAAAAAATTTTTAAGTCAGTCACATTTAGCAATGGAGGGTTGTATAACAACTTTAGTAAAACTAATGTTAATACGTTCTGATAACCCATGACCATCTGACCAGTCTGCAATTCAAATTTAAAGAAATTTAAAATGAACTATGTTTTGCAAACAAACACTCTTTACTGCAGCTATTTATAAAATTAGTCTCCTGTAAGATAAGTACAAAGAAGTAAGATATGTGAATGCTATTATTGACTCTTATTATAGCATATTTGTTTAATCTGTAATATGTTCAGAATCATACCTTATAACTCTTTGTAATTCAGAGACATTTAATGTGTCTGATATCCTGTCCCAGGGAAAAGAAAAGTTTTAAAGGATGCCTGTCACATCTCAGAATGAATTGGCAGGGCATGACTGCTAGGTGACAAAAAGATGAAACAGAATTAGAATGGGGCCTATTGTTGGACTCTTAGGGTGAGTATTAGGGTTGGCTGACAATGGACACAAGTAATGTGTCCCTAAAGTATTCTAATCCCCAATTATTTCTGAAGTATATGATCAATATCAGGAAGGCAAAACGTACCAAGATGCACCAGCAGGAGCTCAGTGATTCGTGAAAAGGCAACCGGAAGATATTCAGAACTCAAGAAAGATAGTTTGGGCAAAATATAGGTAACCAGCCTCTCTCTCTAGGATGAGAATTATCGACAGTGTTTTATATCCCAGGATGTGGACCTGGCAAAAGCGTCATTGTCTTAGGAGAGGTCTCAAATACCAAGCAAGTTACAAGAAGAAGCATGTGGAAAAAGGAGCCCAAACCAAAGCTGAATAATTAGAATGATGGCATAATGTGTGAACATAAACACTTATCTCAGGCACAGGAGCCTCATGATCTGAATAAAAACATAAAGATGAAAAGTGTGACCTAGAAGAAGTCGTCAGTTACCAATGACTTTGCTCCAGGTTAGATGGAAGCAGATTAAAAACCCCGAAACCCAGTGATGATTCCTGGGGCCTGGTGTTACTGCTTGGTCTGGTAATGGGCTGATTTGGAAAACAACAAACGATTGGTGGTTAACTCAGAGGTTTCAGTCTATCTACACTCTAGGTATGTGGGAAAGTGACTTGAATCTAAGCCTTACTGAATTGGAAGTTGCTTTAGTTTGCTTCATTTGTAAGTTGGGGAAATATCGGAACTCTGGCTGGGAGAGTAGGGTTTAATCTTTGAGAGGAGAAAAGCAGAGGTCGAGAATATGAGGAAAGGGCAGCTGAAACCTACAGGGTATTAATATTGAAAGAGGAAAGCACGATTATCGCCACGTCACGCTAGATGCATTTTGACAGCGTGGGACTTGTCCTTGTTTCCCTTTTTCCCTCCTCACCAACACAAGCACACATGCATACATCCAGGTATTCACCACGATAACCTTACTGGTTCATTCTTGTTAATGGCTCATCCCTGTCCCCTTCCATCTTCCATCTGCAGTGCTTCAACATCTATTTTTTTTATTGGTAGAAATTTCACAGATTCCTAATCCTCCTCTCTGACACCAGATTTCCCAATCCTTCCCACTCTCCCTTCTCATCCATTTCTATAACTCTGCCTGAAAGATATTATAAAACCCCAAATTATTCATATTATTCCCATGCTAAAAATCCTTCAGAAGCTCTACATCACGTTTAGGGTAACGTCCAAAACTCATAAGCATTCTGTCTTGATTTGATCCTTAATTACCGTTCAGCCACATCACATGAGGGCCCTTTTTTCACTCCATGCTCTTATTGCCAAACTAATTGAAAATTACCCGGGGCCGGGGGTGGTGGCTCATGCCCATAATCCTAGCACTCTGGAGTGCTAAGGCTGGAGGACTGCTTGAGGTCAGGAGTTCAAGACCAACCTGAGCAAGAGTAAGACCCCGTCTTTACTAAAAAGAGAAAAAAATTTCCAGGTGTGGTGGTGTGCACCTCTAGTCCCAGCTACTCAGGAGGCTGAGGGAGGAGGATGGCTTGAACTCAGGAGTCTGAAGTTGCTGTGAGTTAGGCTGACTCCATAGCACTCTAGCCCAGGAGACAGAGCAAGACTCTTTCTCAAATAAATAAACAAACATTTAAAAAACAAACAAAATTACCTAGAATAAGAAATTTCTTTTGCTAGATTCTGGATACTTGCATTTGCTGTTTCTGTTTCTTAGAAATATTTTTCCTCCTGACTCTTCACCACTATTAACTTCTATGAGCTTTCTACTATTACATATATAGAATGTATCACAGCACATTACAGTGGCTCTTTGTCCTGTTGGTTCTACAAGGTTAATATCACTGTCACCTGTAGGATGTGAGTTCCATGGAAGAATAGATTGTGTCTTATTTATATTTATTTGAATATGTATGTTCTTGGCCCATAGTGAGTTCTCAATAAGCTTTTATCTGTGATGCATGCATGTATAATGAAGACTTCGATTTAGAGCTTTCTTTTAGTAATATGGCTGTCAGAACCTGCACTGTACAACCCTACATCATCTTTTACTAGCTGTGTAAACACGTGCATGTCAAGTTAATAACCTCTCTGTGCCTTAGTCTTCTTCTATGTAAAATGGGATTAATAAATATAACTACCACATGAGATTAATATAAGAATTAAAATGAGATAAGCCACGCAAAGGGCTGAGGAAGTGTCTGGCCCACAGTGATCATTCAACAAATGTTTTCGATGATGTTGTAATGATGGTGATGGTGACGATAATTATGTTGATGTCTGCCATTTGAATAAGCTAGCCCTGCATTTTTGGTGTCTTTTGGGACACCGAAGAAAGGGGGAATGGATCTAATACGTAGTAAGCCTCATTACTTTCATGATATTATTTCATTTAATCCATATAACCTATTTTCATTAGTAAAGACGTTAAGGCTTAAAGAGGGAAAGTCATTTCTTTAGTTCAAACAGGTTAGAAGCCTGTACACATTAGCTGCCAGGCATTCTGTTTAGGACTCTAACATGGGTTATCTTGGATTATCTCTTTTAATTCTGATATCAGCTGCTCTGTGCAACTAAAGATGAGAAATTTCCATACTTTATAATAATAATTGTTAAAATATTGCTTCTGCTTAAACTGTTACAAGGACCTGGTACAAACTGAAGCGTATCTTAAACAAAAATATGTAGTTTCATTTCTTTTAGTTCTTGGAATTCTCTGGTGTAATGAAAGAAACTTGAGGTTCGGAAAAAGATAAATGAAGTGTTCCTGCTCTACTTTGCTTTTTAGACAACACTTAAGTGCATCTATTCTTTAAGAGACACATAAACAAATTGAAGCAGTCAGAGGGGAAAGATCAGGATGATGGAGTGACTCAGAAATCAGGTAATATTAAAAACAGTTGAAAGAACCAAGGAGGGAGTAGGCTCAAAGAAGAAAATAGTGGCTTTCTTTGAATATTTTATGTTCTGTCATATGAATGAATGTTTCCTCCCCCTAGAGGACTACAGCAGGCTGAATTGGAACCATCGGGTATATGGCATAGAATATTTGCATAAAATTTGTACAAATTTGTGTTGTGCACAATCTTTTTTTGTAGTTTTGCAAATTTGTGATATATTTGTACAGTATTTGAACTCAATATATGAAAAGTTTTTCTAATAAAATAAATTGTGAAGAGAAGGGATAGCTCATGAAAAACAGAGTTCCAAGTTCATAAAGGTGATTTCAAAGGGAATTTAATCCATCTTAAATTACATGACATTGAAGATTCCTTCCAATCCTGATACTCTATAATCCAGGGTAGTTTGTGCGGAATGTATGATATTTCTAGTATCATCAAACTCATTGCCTCTTCCACCTTATTCTGGGTAGGTTCAGTAATTATTTTGTGCATCAACTGAGAAAGTACCCATCTCTGCTTCTGTTATGATGTGACCAGAAGGTACTGTAGAAAGATAATGAACTTGAAATTAAACATACATGATTTCCAATCTTGAGTTTTGTCATTTACTATTTTGAGGACATTATGCAGATTCCCCAGGCCTCAGTACTTTTATCTCTGAAATAAGTATACTATTAATTTAGTAGTAAGATTTAATAAAGTAACATATGTGAAATGCCTACTCTGTGATGGTGGTCAACAGATAAAACCATCAGTACCATCTGATGAACAACAGGGAATAACCACCAAGAGAAAATATTTAATTCATTTTCCAGTAAAATTTTCATTAAAGTCTAACGTATATGCAAACAAGTGCACAAAGTATAATTGCTTGGTTGGATATATTTTCTTTAAGTTAATAGTCTTTTTTAATACAAATAAGTAAATTTTATCTTGCATGTAGAGCATAAAATCCAATTTAAGGGAGATAATAACCACACATTATTGGGTATGCAGTATTAAAAGAACTGAGCTGAATAGGGTGCACTATATTTTTAAATTATTTTATTACTTATACAAAAATGAGCAAATTATATGTACATACATTTACAAATTTTGTCAAAGTAAACACCTTGTAACCAGCATTCAGATGGAAAAAAAATTCCAGAAGCTCCCTTCTGCTGCTTCTCAGTCTCTAACCATAGATTTATTCATGGGATGGTATATAGCAGAATTTTGTTTAATATATGTTTAGTTTTACATTTAAGGCAGTGCTTTTCAACCTAAGCATGCATCAGAATCACCTGCATGTTTTGTTAAACTGGTGCCCCAATTCCAGAGTCTCCAAACTGGTAGGTCTGCAGGGACCAAGAATTTGCAACTCTAACCAATTCTCAGGTGGTACTAACATTGTTGGCTCAGGGACTGTACTTTGAACACCATTAATCTATAGTATTCCATTTCATAAATGTATTACAATTATTTATCCGTTATCCTCATTGATGTAAATTTGGGATTTACAGATAATACATGCCTGACAATTCTTATATATGTGTTTGCATGGGTAGATATATGAATAGATAAATAAATATGTATTATGGTTTGTACATATATTTGCACATAATTCATATTGTACAAAAGGTCAAGAGTGGTAGTACTAACTTGTATTTCCACCAGTAAAAGAAAGGCCTAGTTGCTTTACATATGTAACAGCTGTGTCATTTATAAAAGAAATTTCCTACACTAAATATATAATGGTGTCTCATTGTGATTTTAACTTGCTTTTTTTCTGATAACTAATACTATTGAACATATTTTTCACATGCTTCATTTGATATACTCTTTTGAAGTACCTTTTCAAGATGTTTGTTCAATTTATTCCTGATTTTTATATGTGTATATTTTTCTTAATAACTTACAGAAGTTATTGGTCTATTTTTTGGATACAGGGACTCTATATATGGGATGTCAAGGCAGATGAGGGACAGCAGATGTTATCATAGAAATATCTATGGTCTAGAGCAAGGAGAAATACACCAGAATAGGTCCCAGTCATTCAGGATGAGGGAGAAATCTTTGAAAGAGCTCCCAAATCTCAAGGACATTTATGGAAACTAAGGACATTCTAACTGCAATCTGTGAATTGCTGAGCCCAGAGGAGAGGAAAAGCATCTCCACAAATACCTATGAGTGTAAATGACCTCAGTGTAAAGCGACCCCTTTTCCGCCGTGTGTAACACCATCAGAATTTAGCCACAGGCAGAGGAAAATGAAGAGAGGGGCTGACCAAAATTAAGCTTTCCCTACCCAACAGAATAAGCCCTCAAAATGGGAATAAATTTGTTATTTCCTGCTCACTTGAATTTGTGGATAAAAGCTATAGAGATTGTGGATGATATTCTTCAGAAAAGATTTAGTTTTCATTTTCATTTTCATTTTATTTAAAAAATTGAAATTTTAATATTTATTGGAATTTATACTATTTTGTTGCTTCTTTCTTGAATTGTAATCCATGTGTTAGCTTAAATCAAATGCCAGGGCTGGGAAAGTTATAGTGCTAAAAAGCAAATAAAGCTGCTAATTTTTGTTGTCTTTGTCATCAGCAGTCTTTTGACTACATTATCAGTATGTGGCACAGGCTGGGAAAAACAGGATTTCCCCAACTGGAAACAAGACATTCCATATGCATTTGACCAATAAATATTGCATATATCTGTTAGGAAGATACTAGAAGAAGGGAAATAGTAACCTACATTGTCCTTCTTGACACATTGACTGCCACATTAGAAAATTTTTTTTTCCTTGGGGCCATGGTGTTTTATGAAGAAAATAGAATAAAAACTTCAAAAACAAAATGATCCTTTCTAATTTAATGAAAATTTTTTATTTTTTTATTGTTTTCTGTGCATGAGTTATATGCAACTTGAAAAATAGTTCTCGGGACTCTAAGGTAAAGAGATGTGTGAGTTACATATGCTTCATGAGGTCCCGGGCTCAAAACTAGAGCGAGTTAAATACAACTCATGTGGCAGTTAATGTATTAAACTAGGGTTCTCAGGACTGTGCATGTCTGACGCAAAACCATACCCCATGTCTGTAGCATTAATTTTAGATTAAATTGGCAAATAAAGCATAGCAGTGAAGATCAGAAAAGTAATTTATGAAATGACTAAATCCTTCCCCTAGAACTAGTGACATTTAGAAGTATTTTTGATTGAATAGTTTTAAATCTCTACAACACCAATGATAGATTAAAATGCAAGCCATGTTCTATGACTAACCTTAGCTGACACCCATGTCTTTTCATTTCCTACAGGGTTGTAATGTTCTTCAGCTCTCACAGCGATTAATGAATGAAAGAATTACACAACAGAGTAAATTCAGTTAATTACTAATGTTCTAAATTGAGATTCATATTTAAATTGCAGTTCTATTTTTGTAATGAAGGGATACAAAGCATGCAAATTTTTTTTCATTCTATAAACCTTACAGAGATGCCATAGTACATTTAATATAACTTTATAAAACGAATTTTAAATCAAGAATTATTCAACCATATTCAGGGAAATAAAATAGTGTTACAGAGGAGCTGCTTCTATACTTTTAATTATTTAGAAGATAGAACTGCCATTCAACTGTTTCAAAAAGATAATTTATGAAATTGAAATACTTAAAGCTATCCAAAACTGCAATTTCTGGCATGTAATATCATATGATACCTTAGATAGAGATAAATGTAAAATGACAATGACTTATTCCATTTTTTGAGAGCCACAATATCGTGTTTTCTAAAACGTGGAGTGCTTCTTTTAAAAAATTATGAAATATTTAAAGTGTAAAAATGTGTAGAGAGCAATATCATAAATGTCCATATACTCACAAGCTGGTCTATCACATTTACTTCAGATACTTCATTTTTAAAGAAATGAAGCATTGTAACATTACCTATTTTAGTTGTCCTCTGCCTGCTTCCACTGTGATTACCATTACTCTGAAATAGGTGTTGTAGCAGATTGTATTTTCCAAAAATGTCCCCAATAATATCGTGCATTCCATATGTGCTTCTCAATGTGGCCCTGTAATTCCTGCAACAATTAATTGCTCCTTTTTCTCGAATCATGGCAAGTTCCATGACTGCTTTGTCTCGTGATAGATGAAACGCTATGTCAGTTTTGGGCAAAGGTTGGCAGTTACTGCTTCTTGACTTTTGAAAGCCAGCCACCAGGTAAGAAGTGCCATGGAGGGGCCCTGAAAGACGGGCCATATGTGAAGAAAGAAAGAGACCAAGGAACACCCTGACAGAGAACTTTCTAGTGCCCCCAACCCAGCTGCCATCTTTCTGCAGCCCTATGAAAAATTCAATCATGAACCACCCAAAAGAGCCCAATCAGCACACAGAAAACAGAATGCAACAAATAATAAGCTGTTTTTTAAGCCATCATATTTTATGCTGATTAGTTACACCATGCTAGAAATTGAAAGAGGTTTGTGTGGTCTTACCCCTGTTTTCATGTATTTACAGGTATCCAAAAATATGATATTTTCATTTATTTTAAAAATTTACATACATTCTTTTGAAATCTAATCTTACCTGAATTTAAATATTTTCATTAATTTTTCTCACTTATTTCTTTATTATGAAATTTTATGCCTATTAAAGGCATAGCAATAGCATAATGATAGTAAATACAGTGTTGAATAAAAATGAAGTTTGAGTATATTTTTTCCAAGAAAAATTGCTTTGAAAATGCATTCCTTCTCTAACTGAATTGCATAGGTCCTTTGGCAAAAATCCAATGGTTTTATACCTGTCTATTTCCGGATTCTGTTCTCTTTTATTGGGGCTATTTGTCTTTCTACTCCAATATCAAAATTTATTCGCTCCTGTTGCTTTATATGTCTTTAAACTTTGTTGTTTCTGAAGATGATTTAGCTCCTCTAAAGTCTTTTGGAATCCACCTTAATTGAACAATCAGTGTCAATTTTAATCTATAGCAAAAATGCTTACAAGAATTTTGATTAGGATTATGTTAAATGAAATTTTTCAATCCATGACCATGTCATTTTAGATTGTCTTTACTTTGTCTGGGACTTTTGCATTTTTGGTGTTTGGGTTTTACACATTTCATTTAATTTATTCCTAAGTATTTTAGATCTAATTTATTTCAGATTCTTCTGCAGTTATTACTATGGAAGTCTTAATTATAATTCACTGAAGTTATTTCCAAGTATTTCATGTTTTCTGATTCTATTAAAAATTACATGATATATTTAAATTCCTTTGCTTGTTGTTTATCACTTGTATATAGAAATAAACATGTTAAAACATTTTAAAAAATTTTTTGCAGAGATGGGGTCTCACTATGTTGCTCAGAGTGGTCTTGAACTCCTGTCCTCAAACAGTTCTCCTTCCTTGGCTTCCCAAAGAGTTGGGATTATAGGTATGAGCCACATGCCCAGATAGAGATAAACATTTTTGTTTCTATACAATCACTTCACTTTTGCCTAAGTACCTATACAATTCAATTAGGGGAAGTAATGCATTTCTTAAATTATTACTATTTTTAAATCCATCAGTCTTCATACTGAATGCATTTTGTAAGAAATTTTGTTTAAAAAGAGACTCAAACTTTATTTTTGTTCATCAATATATTCATCACTGTATTGTTTTTTATTTCCTCCTCAATTTTCTATTTCTTACGGATTCATCTTTCTTAAGCCCAGAGAAAATGAAATGATATTTTATTGTTTGTGAACAATATGTTCATTTTTGCTTTTCTGAAAGTTTTTATTTCTCTTTAATTCACTTTATATGAAATTCTAGGCTGCAAGTATTATTTCATTGTCTCCTTGTTTCTATTGTTTCTGTTGAGATGTTACGTTAGTCTAATCATTTTTTTTTCTTTTAAAAATAATATGTCCTTTTCCTTTGGTAAGTTTTAAGTTTTCCTCATTGTCTTTTGTTTTCAGAAATTTCCATGTAATGTTTCTATACTAAAGTTCTTTTTTAAATTTCCATTCTTAAGTCTTCTTTAATTCATTGTGTCTTATATTCTGTGGATGGTTTCATCATTTTAGAAAAATTCTAAGCCACTTTCTCTTCAAATATTGCTGTATCTATATATTTCTGCTTCTCTTTCTCTTAAACTGGACACCAGTTAAATGTATCTATCTTCTCACTGTGATTTATATACTTTTGTTTTTTTCCCCCTCATCATTCCAGATAGTGTCTTTGGACTTATCTTCAATATCACTAATTCTCTCTTCTGCTGTGTCAAATCTTCTGGTAAAATCGTACACTGAGTTCTTAATATTGTTTGTGATTTTTGTTTTTGCTATTTAGTTGTTTATTGAAATATGCTATATTACTTCTTATGACTTCCAGATGTTTACCAAATTTAAAATTTTTATCACCTTCTTGAACATGAATTATCAGTTACAGTTTTAATATCTCTACCTGGCAATTTAAATGCAGATTTAGAGGTTCTCTTTTTATTATATATCATTTCTAATGGTTTCTATGTCAATTGCCTCAACTCCTTTGATCTTTATCTTTAATAGCATGTTGGAAATTGTATTTTAAAAAGTTTCTGTAGCAAAAATTTACATTCTAGAATAAAGCTTTCCGTTTCCAGAAAGGATTTTTTCCCCCTTATTTTGGCACTTGATGGCACTAGCAATGTAGAATCACGTTGATCCAAAATCAGAGAGTGAGAATTTCTGGGACAGTCAGGAATTTACTTGCCCAAAGCTGGGCAATTGATGGTTTATATTTAGTTTCTCCTATTTCCAGCACATAGCCTTTCATAAGGGGGAAAGTTTGTGTTTCTGTCACTGCCACCACCTATTTTCCAACTGTTGTTCCCAAGTCCTGAGAGCCTGTCAGAAGTTCTTCTGGGTATGTGCCAAACACCCCCAGGAGAAAGAATTTCTAAATACAGGATTCACTGTCAGAATTTCAGAACTTCTCCCTTGACCTCATTTACTATTTTATTAGTTCTCTGCCTTTAAGATAATTTTTCAAAAAGTATTTTGCACTGCTGCGTCAGTTTTATTCAATGGGATTTATTAGTCCAAATTATGCAAATCCATGATTGCTGGAATCAGAAGCCATTTCAGCCACAGAATCAGAAGACCACCATTGTCTTTTAAAGTATCACCTTTCTTTTACTCTATTTTATCTCACTGAAACTCCTATTAAACATATGTTAGAACTGCTCATTCTGTCTTCAAAGTTCTGTAACTTTCCTTTCATCTGATGGATCTTTTTATCACTTTTCTCTCTCTTTTGGGCAATTTCCTGAGCTGTTTCTTATAATTATTCAAGTTGAGACTCTGCTTTAAATTATTATATTTATTTTAATATTTAAGAAGTTCTACTTATTTTAACTTATTCAAATTAGTTGACTATCACCCCAGTGTTCATTTTTATCCATCATGGCTTCCCTTTTTAACCCTTTCATCTCTTGTAACATTTTATTTTATTTTATTTTATTTTATTTTATTTTATTTTATTTTATTTTATTTTATTTTATTTTATTTTTATTATTATTGTTTGAGATGGCATCTCGCTCTGTCACCTGGGCTAGAGTGCCATGGTGTCAGCCTAGCTCACAGCAACCTCAAACTCCTGGGCTCAAGCGATCCTCCTGCCTCCGGCTCCCAAGTAGCTGGGACTACAGGTGCACGCCAACAGGTCCTGCTAATTTTTTCCATTTTTAGTAGAGACAGGATCTCACTCTTGCTCAGGCTGGTCTCAAACTCATGACCTCACGTGATCACCCTGCCTCAGCCTCCCAGAGTGCTAGGATTACAGTCATGAGCCACCATGCGTGGCTGTTATTTTCATTATTTTCTTTTTAGAGACAGGGTCTCACCCTATTACTCAGCCTGGAGTACAGTGACCAGATCATAGCTCACTGTAACCTCAAATTCCTGGACTCAAGTGGTCCTCTTGCCTCAGCCTCTTGAGTAGCTGGGACTACAGGCGCCACCACCATGCACTATTAACTTTCAATTTTTTTGTGGAGACAGCGTGGTTTCTGCTGCCCAAGCTGGTTTCAAACTTCTGGTCTCAAGCAATCCTCCCGCTTTGGCTTCTGAAAGTGCTGGGATTACAGGTATGAGCCACCTTGCTCAGCTTCTTACAGCATTTTAAACGTATTTTTTTCCCCATAGTCTCTTTCAGATAAATCTGTTGTTTCTACTTCTTGATGTCTCAATTTTCTTGTTGGTTGTTATTGTATGCCTTTCTCTCATACTTCCACGCCGTTTAAAAATGTTTATAGAAAACCTCTCTTTAGGGAGGGTTGCTATTTATTCTTCAGGAATTTTATATCCATGTTGTTGAAGTGGCCTTACACAGTAATTTTAATTTATTTCTGCTAGGGCTTTGATTGTTTTATCAGTCCTAGACCAATTTTTAGGTCAATTCCCTTGCCTTGGGAGTCTCACATCTTCAGAATAGATTAACCTCCATACATGCATGGTATACATAGGCTTGGAGTTTTAATATTTCACAGAAGACTGATTTTTCTGCGATGGAGGCCCAGAAAGGGCAGATTTCCTTAATGCTCTCATCTCTTTTCACGACCGTACAGTCTTTGAGGCCCCACCTCTATGCAAGTGTTTCAGTTCCAGTTCTGTACTTGACCAAGCTCAAGGTCATACATATTTTCCCTGGTGGCTAGTACATCAGGCCTTGTTTCTTGATCTTCAAGTCTGATGCCCCAACCTTCACCTCAGTCCATTTTCACTGATATGGCTGTTATATCTGCTTTATTCTGGCACTTGGGATTTACCTTAGTTTTGTATTACCCAGCTATGTATTCTTATTCTTATTTTATTTTATTATTATTTTTTAAGACAAGGTATCACTCTGTTCCCTGGGCTAGAGTGCAATGGCATCATCATAGCTCACTGCTACCTCAAGCTCCTGGGCTCAAGAGATCCTCCTGCCTCAGCCTACTGAGTAGCTGGGACTACAGGTCTGTGCCACAATGCCTGGCTAATTTTTCTATATTTTTGTATAGACAAGATCTTGTTATTGCTCAGGCTAGTTTTGAACTCCTGGCTTCAAGCAATCCTCCCACCTTGGCCTCTCAAAGTGCTAGGATTATAGGCATGAGCCACGGTGCCTGGCCTGTATTATTATTTTTTAAATGTCATGTTTTCTTAAGCATTTTAACTTTTCATTAGGAGAGAAGGTTTTATGATAGCCTAGTTAGCCATGTTGGTAGAACCTGGAATACTGACAAGTAGGTTAAGTTTTTCTCAACACATTAGGATAAAAAAATAGAATATTAACTATCTTAAGAAACTGGCTGGGCGCGGTGGGTCACTCTTGTAATCCTTGCACTCTGGGAGGCCGAGGCAGGAGGATTGCTCGAGGTCAGGAGTTCAAGACCAGCCTGAGCAAGAGCAAGACCCTGTCTCTACTATAAATAGAAAGAAATTAATTGGCCAACTAAAAATATATAGAAAAAAATTAGCTGGGCATGGTGGTGCATGCCTGTAGTCCCAGCTACTCGGGAGGCTGAGGCAGAAGGATAGCTTGAGCCCAGGAGTTTGAGGTTGCTGTGAGCTAGGCTGAAGCCACGGCACTCTAGCCTGGGCAACAGAGTGAGACTCTGTCTCAAAAAAAAAAAAAAAGAAAGAAAAGAAACTAGGATGCTGATCATAGTTGCAACATTAAATAGATGATTAATTCTTGGTAAATTCTTTTTGCTCTTCGTGTGTCTCATCAAGATCAAAGAATCACTTGGTGTCAGACAAATCTGAGGACAGGATTCTAGCTCTGCTAAGTTGTTAGCTCTGAATACTTGGGCAAGTGTTCAAATTTTCTGAGCCATGGCTTCTTACAACATTAAATTTAAATATGTGAAAGGCATATAGACATATACTGTATAAAGAATGTAGATATAGATTATAGATATGTGAAAATGTGGAATATGTGCATCATATAGCATATATATTATGACTATAGAAATGTGAAAATAAATAATATGGTAATAATTGTATCTCACACAAAAGATATATGTTCACATATAGGCAAAACATATTGCCTGTTTGACGTGATTGAGTAAATACAGATAAAGAATTTTAACTACTGGCCCTTAGAGTTATTTTACCTGCAAAAATACAAATGTGAAAGATTTAGCAATTTATAAACTTGAAGGGTTAACGGCTATCCTAAATTTCTATTTGCTACCATTTATAGACCATTTTGATGTGAAAGAGTTAATTATATTAATATTATACTAAACAGTGCTGGATTAATACTTCAGAGTGATTTAAGCATTAGCAAGAACTCAACTTCAAACATTAGCTCATAATAACATTTTGTTTTGTAGAGACTGATGTTTTGAATTTTAAATTTTAATAAATATTTTTCTAACTATAGTTATAATCATTGTATTACAGTTTTATTTTTTATATTTACTCTTTTATTCATATAATTTAGGAATATTCTTTTTATAAAAAGAAATAAAATTTGCTCAATAAATTAATCCATGCATTTCCGTTTCAAAGGAGTTCTGGTGTGATCTTAACAGAATATTAGAAAACTCTTTTGTAATTTGAAATAATAAATATTGTGTTAGAAACATTAACAGATAATTTTAATATGAGGAAATAAAGTTGTGAGAGCAGAGAGGATGACTGCGTGTATTCTTAGAATTTCTCAGGTTGTACTCTCTTATTACTTGGAATATTAAGTGTAAATTTTGTTTATGTGGTTGTCTCCAAGATACACTGTAGTTTCTTGAGAACAGGCATATTCTCTATCAATGTTTTCAGGGAGCCCAGCGTATTGTATGGCACAGAGTAAACGTGTCTTGTTTGTTGGAGGATGATATTATGAAGGAGAAAATTTCTGCATTGAACTTTAATGCTAAATAGGAATCATTCAAAGGTGGCATTCATGTCAGAGTGGTCAGATGCATAGGGCATGGTCTGGGATGTGGATTTTAGTTGGTGTGATTGGAACATAAGGTGCAAGGGAGGAATGGCTTAGGATATGTGAGGTTGGAGATACAAAGAATTCCATAGCATAATATGGACAATGCTCTTCATCTTGTAAGAATTAGGAGCCACACATGGGATCATTCTGGTAGCTCATAGAGGAAAATATAACTAGGAACAAGAAAAGCAGTATATGCTTGATATAATTAAGAAAAATAAAGAAGGCATGGAATAAGCACCACTTACTCCAGGAATGGGAAATAAGGGGACGATTCAGGGAGTATATTAAAGTTAACAGTGGGAGGATTTGTGACTGACTAGTTGTACCATGACATTCAGCTGAGAAAGAGAGAGAGCTTTAGAGCAGTCTGACTTGCATTTGAATCCTGACTCTGACATTCTCTAGCTCTGAGAATGACATAGGACAAGTTTCTTAATTGCTCCAAAATTTAATTTTCTCACCTGTAATTATAATGACACCTCAAGGGATTGTGGTGAGGAATTAAATGAAATGACGCAGACAGAGCACTTAGCACAGTTTTCTGTGGCACATTCTAAGCATTCCAGTGGGAATTTTGTGTGGGGGAGAAAAAATAGACGTCTGAGTCTGCTTCCAGGGTGGCTCTCCTATTGCAGGTTTGCCTGTTACCAGTCTTTCTCAAGGAGTCGTAGCATTTGAAGAAACTAAGTTTGTTAAACTGATGTTGCTATTTTTCCAAAGGCAAAGCAAGCAATGACCGCAGTACCAAAGTGCTGAGTATGCCTCAGCTTCTAGTATGGATTGCGTCAGAAATTTATTTATTTTTTGTTTATGTCTTCAGGGAAGGAGTTAGCAGAACTGCCTAATAAAGTTCACCTTTACTTATCAAGTCTCTTTAGTCTGGATCCTCTCAGTGTCCTGATCACCTGTCCTAAGCCTGCCACTTCCAAATTTCCACGTGCTCTTGGTGGGCCTGCGTTTCTCCCATCGTGGAAGGAAGCAATCTGGAAGGACGGCTTATTGAAACATATCATTAACTACTTCACTGGATGCACATATATTTAGATTAAATGTTCCAACAGAATAATGTTCAGCCAAACGGAGCTCTACCAACATTTATTCCATGAGTTCATCTGGTCTATGATTTAACAATCTACATGCCACTGACTTCTAAATTTATATTACCAGCTCAGACCTGTCTCATGAGCTCAGACTGCATATTTAACTCCTTACTCTAGGACTTTACTTAAGTGTCTAATATACACCCCAAATTGATCTCTTTAGTTTCCCCCAAACCTGTTCCTCCCATAGTCTTCCCCATCTTCATGGGTGGAAACTTTATACTTTCAGGCCAGAAATCTCGGAGCCGTCTTTGACACATCCTCATACTCTACATCCCATCTCTCAGCAAATGGTGTTGGCGCTACCTTCAAAAGACAGCTAGCATTGAATCCTTTTCCATATTCATGGCTACCACCTTTATCCAAACCATTGTCCCTCACCTGATTACTTCACTAGCTTCTTAACTCTTCTTTCTGTAGCTTCCTTCCTTTCCACCTTTCATAATATTTTATCAGCACAGTAACTGTATTAGTTTTCTGTTGCTGCTATAACAAATTGCCACAGACTTAGTGGCTTAAAAGAGCACACATTTATTATCATACAGTTCTACAGATCAGAATTCTGATATGGGTCTCATTGGACTAAAATGAAGGTGTCAGTAGGCTGTGCTCCTTTCTGAAGACACTAGGGGAGAATCTGTCTCCTGTTCATTCCAATTGTTGGCAGAATTCAGTTTCCTGTGGTTGCAGAACTAAGGATGCCATTATCTTGCTGAGTATCAACTAAGGGTCATTCCCTGCTTGAGGCTACCACATTCCTTGGTGGCTGGGTCCCTCCCACCATCTTCAAAGCCAGCCATGGCAGAGAGAGTCCTTCTCATGTTGTGTCTCTCTGACTTAGTCTTCAGTCTCGCTCTTCCACTTTGTACCTCCTCACCCAGGTGATAGGATTGGGCCACCCAAATAATCCATCTCAAGGCCTTTAACCTTAATCACATCTGTAAATTCTCTTTTTCCATGTAACATAATATATTCAAAGATTCCTGGGATTAGGATGTAGACATTTCTGGGGGGCTGTTATTCTACCTACCATAGTAATTAAAGTGTTTCATTTTAAATATGAATCAGATCTTATTGCTCCTCTATTTGAAAACCCTCTAACAGCTTTGCATTTCATTGACGGTAAAAGCCAAAGCCTTTATCATAACCTATAAAGCCCTCCCTGGGGTGATCGTCCCCTACATTTTGACCTTATCGTCTATTCTTCTTTCCTTCTCATTCACTCCAGTCAGCCTCTTTCTGGGACCCTGGCGACATCAGGCGTGCTCCTTTGTTAAGACCTTCACACTGGCTCTTCCTATGTCTAAAACATTCTTTCCTCTGCTGTATGCTCTTGCAATATCTGCATGACTAATTTCCTCCTTCAAGTTTTGTTCAAATGTCATTCTTTGAATGAGACTACCTTGAGCACCTCATGAAAATGGCAACCATCACCTACTACTAATCCAGGTACTTCCAAACTTTACCTTTTCCATTTCTATTCCCCAAAGCACTCATCACTTTCTAACACACTATACAATCTACTTATTGATCATGTTTACTGTTGTTCTGCCTCTCCCTCTTATAATGTAAGCTCCATGAGGGCAGGGATGGCTGTTTTATTCATAGGTGTATTACAAATTTGTAGTGCCAGGCTTATGGTATATTTTCAATAAATTAAAAAATCCCAGTAAATGAATGACAGAGGCTAGTTGTGGCGCTTGAGACACTGGTAGCTACAATGGAGTTTTTTGTTGTTATTTTTGCTTGTCCCATTACACACATGGTCAGGTACCTGTGCTGCTGTCACACAGTGTTGAATTCAAGTATGATTACTAAATAAAGAAGAAATCATAATACTTTAATAACGATGAAAATATTGAAAATGAATTACCTTCATAAACTTTTGGAAATTGCATTTTTTTCTTTTGTTTACTTTCAATTTACTTCCAGAAGGTATGCTATAATCATATTAAGTATACTAAAATTAATCTCTAAGCCAGAAAAAACTATGATGAAGACATTAAAAAATATTTTGTATACATGAACTAAAGACATGGAGAAAGTAGAAGCCTTTACATTATACACATCCCAAAAGCCAAATGTATTATGTACTTGGAAAATGGTAAATGGAAAGAGATTTTATGTTCTTGATGGGTTTGAGGAGATAAGAATCTTCTTGAGGGCAAATGCCAATTTTTATATACATATTAATATATATGTAACTTCTTCAAAGAAACATCCTCTTTAGTTGAGAAATCACAGTGATGTTATGAAAAAGGAATTTGTCTAATAAAGGTCTGATAACAAGAATCTACCTAGAACTCAAAAGAATTAACAAGAAAAAATCAAAAAAACCCATTTACAAATGGGCAAAGGAGATGGACAGAAGCTTCTCCAAAGAAGACAGAATAATGGCCAGCAAACACATAAAAAAATGTTCAACATCCCTAATCATTAGAGAAATGCAAATCAAAACCACAATGAGATACCACCTAACCGCAGTGAGACTGGCCTCTCTATCAAAAAATCCCAAAACAACAAATGCTGGTGAGGATGTGGAGAGACAGGAACACTCTTACACTGCTGGTGGGACTGCAAATTGGTGCAACCTTTATGGAAAAGAATTTGGAGATTCCCCAAAATGCTAAAAATAGAATTACCATTTGATTCAGCAATAGCATTATTAGGCATCTACCCAAAAGAGCATAAGACATTCTATGATAAAGACATCTGCACCCGAATGTTTATGGCAGCACAATTCACATGGCACATTTTTCTGGAGGCATAATTTTATTTCAATATTTTCCAGAAACTAAACACTTTTTGATAGCAAAGTAAGCATAGTAATATTATAAACTTCGAAATTTGCGTGAAT
>CAUYRT010082926.1:0-91891 GCA_963574885.1 Lepilemur ruficaudatus
TAGCACAATCTAAGCTGGAGCTCCTGGATAACCCGCTGCAGCTTCTCCATCAGCACTTGCTGCTTCATCTTCACTTCTGTGTTATGGAGACGGCGTCTTTCCTTAAACCTCATGAACCAACCTTCGCTGGCTTCCAACTTTTCTTCTGCAGCTTCCTCACCTCCCTCAGGCTTCACAGAATTGATGAGAGTTAGGATCTTGCTCTGGGTTAGGCTCTGGCTTAAGGGAAAATTGTGATGAATTTGATCTTCTATCCAGACCACTAAAACTTTCTCCGTATCAGTAATAAGGCTGTTTTGTTTTTCCGTCATTGGTGTGTTCACTGGAGCAGCACTTTTCATGTCCTTCAAGAACTTTGCCTTTGCATTCACAACGTGGCTGTCTGTTGGCACAAGAGGCCTCTCTTTTGGCCTATCTCGGCTTTCAACAGGCCTTTCTCACGAAGCTAATCATTTCTAGCTTTTGATTTCAAGTGAGAGATGTGTGACTTTTCCTTTCACTTAAACACTTAGAGACCATTGTAGGGTTACTAATTGTCCTAATTTTGAGATTGCTGTGTCTCAGTGAGTAGGGAGCCCCACGGAGAGGGAGAAAGACGAGGGGACAGGTGGTTGGTGGGGCAGTCAGCACACACACACCATGGATTGATTAAGTTTGCCGTCCTATATAGACGCAGATCATGGTGCCTCCAAACAATTACAATAGTGCCACCAAACATCGCTGATCACAGATCAACATAGTAAATATAATAATAACAAAAAAGTTTGAAATATTGCAAGAATTACCAAAATGTGACACAGAGACACGAAGTGAGCATATGCTGTTGGAAACATGGGACCGACAGACTTACTCCAGGCAGGGCTGCCACAAAGCTCCAATCTGTAAACACGGTGCCGTATCTGTGGAGCGCAGTCAGGAGCAGCGCAGTCACAGGAGGGTGCCTGTCCCTGTGCGTTTACTTCTGGGTACCATTTAGGAAGTCAAACATTTCTGCTCCCTGTATGTGGACCACAAGAGCCACTTGTCAGGGACGACTAGAAAGAGGGCCCGGGGAGTAGGAAATAGAAGAGGGAAGGAAAGCAGACGGCAGAGAAGGAGGCTTGGGTGCCCCAAGCCTTGGGGAAACCTCAGCAAGCAGAAAGCATGTAGCCCTGCCCTCCGGAGAGCTCTGCGACAAGGACAGGCACGAGGGGTGCACGCACAGGCTGATGGAGGCAGGAGTGACAACCCACAGCCATAAAATCAGAAACGTTTTGAATATTTTTGAGATAAGATGAGTCAGCGGAACAACAAAAAAAGGCTCTTAGCTATTCTCACTGCCTGCAACGAGGTGAAATAAATCTGTAAGAGATGCATTGCAATGCAGGGGGAGGGTTTTCAAAAATATTGCATAAGACATTGAAAACAGAGAATGAAAACAGGTGGTACGGAAAGTCCACGGTGTCGAATATTAGGTGTGTAAAACCCCGTCGGCATTTTCTCTCCTGCTTTCTGCCTCAGCTCCTTGTTGTGTGTGCAGTAAGTTTTGTCAGCATTAAAAGCACCTGCCCTCAGTCTCCCAACTCTGTTTCCCCACAAGCTCTAAAGTTTCCCGGCTTTGAACTCATGGGGCTTTCCAGGAATTGGATTCTCGTGGATACAAAGATATTGCAGGGTTTGCTTCTTACCAAACAGAGGATGCTTGTTCCCAGAACCACAGAACTGTTTCCTGGAGCAAAGCCATCTTTTCTTGGGTGAGAACTTCAATGTGCTCTCAAGGGCTCTGTCCTCCGAGGGCCATCATTTGCACGGTCATATTTAGAAGCCAAGAGGCTGCCGGGCATCATTCACGTCTGTATTTTCCAATGATGATGATGATGAGGAGGAGGAGGAGGAGGAGGAGGAGTGCCTTCTATATGCTAACAGCTGCTGGAGTCCCGTTGCTCCAGTGGGGCACTAGTGCCTTATTGGCACAATGCATCACAATGGTAAGGTGTTTGGATGATGTATCGCTTAAAAGATGAAGCCATCGGGGAATGAGTCCAAGATCAGATTAAATTTAATTACGGGATAAAAGAATTCTCATCTGTCATTCTGGTGATGAATTCACCAAGGGAAGGAATGAGGGCCTCTCGAAAAAGAAGGGAGACGAGGAGTCAAAGGTACAGACTGGGAGGACAAACAGAGGAAAGGTTGCTAATGCCCTCCCCTGAGCCTGTTGCATCAGAAAGGGCCTTGGCACAGAGCTGGACGCCCTGCAACAGGGATGGACGCCTTCAATTCCTTTCCGTGGTGCACACCTTGCTTTAACAACGTCCCATCACGGCGAGGAACTGTTTCAAACCGTGCTCATTGAAATGTCCACTCGGAGCCCTTTGCTGGGCATATGCTGCCCGTGGTGTGGGCTGCTGGGGCTGGGAACTTCAGCAGAGTCTGGGGGGACATGTTTGGTTTGCACACGAGTGTGCAGGTGCACAGGTGACCGCCGTGAGCACCGCCAGTGAAGCTGGGACTCACATTTGATGTGCATAGAGTATGTGGGGCAGAGGGAGGGGGAACTGCAAAGGGGGTCAGGAGAATTCAGGGGCGACAGATTTGCTCTGTACCTCAATTGTGAATGAGTACTTGGTCATATGTATTTGCAAAAACTTGCAACAGTACACATTATAAAGAATAAATTTTACCTTAAAAAAATAAAAAAACCCAATTATATGAAAACTGAGAAAGCATTAGAAACTAAAAAAAAAATTAAGCTGGGGCACTAGGTCCACACTGGGCCTGTCCTGGGCAAACAGGGACACGTGACCACTACCTCTAAGGTCTAACACAAAGCCTTGTCAGAATAGATGCTCAATATTTGGCCATCAACTGCCAAGGAAAGGCACCTGCAGGTGTCTGTGGGCACACGGAGTCCCAGGCCCCACCTGCAGGAGGTCTGGGCTTGGACTACGGGAGCAGCAGTTGTAATGGGTTCCCAGATGGCCCACAGTGTCTGTGCAGCACGTGTGGGATGCCTCAGCCCCCCATCACGGCACTTGGGGCTCTCACACTCTGAGCCACCTGCCTCAGCCAAGTGCATCATTGTCTCCCTGAATGTGGCTCCCGTGCCCTGCCTCTAACCTTGGCTCCCACATCTGCTCCTCTATGCTTGCTTCAGGTCTTTCTACCAGGCCCTGCTGGGGACGCCTCGGGGCTCAAGGAGATGGGAGATGCGCCCCAGAGCTCACGATGGCACAGCGAAGTATCCAAGACTAAGCGTCATGGGATTTGCACTTGACAACTGGCACTGCCCCACCTGAATCTCAATTTTCTCATTAAGAAAATGAGAAAACGAAGGTGTCACTGCCCACCAGACGGGGTAGTGGGGAGGATTAAACATATTACTGACACAGATATGGGTGTTATCATCAGCATTTTTGTTCCCTGTGTCAGCCCAGCCCCTGCCCTGGGCGCTCAGTGCTGTCCCCGGGCAGGGGCCAGAACATGGAGCTCAGAGTCCACCACGCGCTGCCCCGTCAGGACCCGGCAGCAGGTCAGGGGCAGGGACCTGAGGCAACAGGGTTAGCGCCCATGGGAGGTGGGGTAAGGACTGCTGAAATGCTACAGGGACCTCAGGAACAGTGCTGCCATCCCCACTTTCTCTTCCTGACAGCATCTCTGTCTCTGGAAGGAAATCAGAAGCTCTGGCTGGGGAAGGGTGACCAGCTGGCTTGAGCAGCGCAGCAGGAGGGCCTGGCAGTTTTACCGTTGGGCAGTAAAACTGTCAGGTGTTCCTACTGCTGCTCCAGCTCGGGGACCCTCCCCACAGGTGGGCCCAGGAAGGCAACATCCTGGCGCCTGGTGGGGGTCCGTGGTCCTGCCTCCTTAGACAAGACCTCCTTCTCTACACAGGTTCATGCTGATGCCCAAGGCCACTGCTGCACCCTTGACATTCCGTTTTTAAATAAAACTTAGGCTCTAAAAAGAGTCGGATGTGTGTTAATCCAAATTAGTAACCGGACAAAACCGAGGCTCGTGGTGAGCTCGCGGACGGACACTTTGGAGTGAGCAGGCTCTCTGTGTGGCCAAGAACCGTTTCCGTCTTGTTGACAAACACATGCTGCAAGACAGGAAATTACCCTCCTCAGTGCATAGTTTATCTCTGTTTAATTGCTGTTTGATAATAAATTACAACATAGAGTCCATTAATTAAGCTAACAATGTCCGTGGAACACAGACTCCTTCTGTTGGGAGTTGCCGGGTTGCAGGGCTCTGTTCAGTGGCCGTGTGCCCACGGCACTTACGACGCTGTTTAAAGAGACACCTGGTCAGGAGACGGGACTCAGTGCCTAGAGGGGGCAGGTTTGGGCAGCAGCGGAGCCCTGATGAGCGAGTGGGGGACAGCACGGCAGCTGCAGAGCCAGGCCGAGGACGCTCGTTAACGCAGAAACGCGGCAGAACAGACAGCAATGCTGGATTGACTTTAAAAAAATCAGCTGATGGAAAGTCACCAGGGCCCACTTACAGGTGTTCATCCCAGAGTTGGGGGAGTCATAATCTGCCTAATTTTGTTTGTCATTCCATAAGCAACCAAATGGCCAGAGCTTTCATTTGGAAAAGTTCCACATGCAGGTGGAACCGGGGAAAGATGTGTTCCAGCTATTTCCCAACCAAGGTCGCCAGCACTGTGCTGCAAATACCACTGAGGTCCCGGCACAAGAGGGAACTCGGTACCTGGCTCCTGCCTGGGGAGGGAGCGAGTGGGTGGCCATCCTCAGAGTGCAGGCAATGCTGACCACGTTGTCTGGCGGATGGGCCATGCAGGCATTCCCGCTGGGTCTGTGTAGCAGGTGGCCTCTGGGCAGGGCCCGAGGGAGAGGACAAAAGAGGAACAAAGGCTCTGGACAGACGAATAAGGAAGGCCAAGTTCACAATGTTCTGCCCCAGACTGTTTAGAGGTGTGGGCATCACAGGGCCTTAGAGATGTCAGAGCAGGTGGGGAGGGTGGGAGTGCTGGGAGGAGATGGCCTCAGGCCCACAGAAGGCAGATGCCACTGCCTTAACGTCCTAGGCCTCAGGGTTGGCCTAGAGCTTCCTGGGTGGCTTAGAGAGCCTTTTCCTGAAACACCTAGAGCAAAGCGTGCTGCTCAGAGCCACGCAGCAAGCCCTCACATCTCCAGGGGACAGTGCTTGGGCCATCCTTATCCCCTTCCTCATGCACAGGAGTTGTCGGCTTCCTCGGGCCAGTTTTGGATCATGCCAGTGTCTAAATGGGATCGTCTGTATGGTCACCGTTCATAAGTACTCAGTTCAAATGTTATTAATACTTATTCAGAAGGCTGGAGAAAGTAACCTGGAAGTCAAGTGTTCTTCTAAAAGTGACCCCTGGAATTCCCAAAAGGATGGTTAGGCAGAGCCATGCGGCTCTGGAGAGGAGCTGCCCAGGCCGGAGGCTGTGTGCGTCCTAGGAAGACGGCGCGGACGGTGTGCAGGGCCCTGCCTTCGAGTCCTCCTGGCCCCAAACCACCATCCCCACTCCCTCTCCAAGCCGTCTCGGCGAGAAACTAGCTGGGGTGGACTGTTGGCTTTTCACTTGGTCTCTTTCAGGATGCAGCCTCTCAGTCCCCACTGGAGCTGGCTGTACCCAGTCTAAACTTACCATTCCCCAAGATGAAGCCTTCAGTGGCTCCCTAGCACCCTCCAACCAGCAGAATCAGCACCCCCGGATTTTTTTGTTAGAAATGCAAAATCTCAGGCCGCAGCCCAGATCTCCTGACCAGACCCTCTGGGGGTGTGGCCCAGGAGCTAGCACTTTCCCAAGACTCGCAGGTGACTCTGCCGCACACCGCGGCGTGAGAGCCGCATCAGGCCCTTCCCCATCTGCTCTCCATCTCTCTTCTGCCTTTTCTCAGCCCCCTTCCCTCCTGCAGCCTAAAAGCCCCAGCGGAGCACCAGTGCCCTTGGCCACACTTACGATGATGGAAGTTACCTGCCTCTCTGCCTGTCTTTCCCCTGCAAGGGTAAACCACTGAGAGCAGGGACTGTACCTTCTCCACTGCCTGTGTACAGCTGTCACTCACACCCACCGCAGGCGATCAGGAGGTACTGTTCAGAGAATGAATGAACGGATGGCTGTAGACCCACGTTGTAGTCTCTAGTCAAGGCATCCCAGCCATTCTCTCACTCCCCACAGGCACTTTCGGGCGGTGGTGAGGATCCCTAAATAACCTTGATTTAAATGGATTGCATTTGGAATTGGAATATAAATGTTTGCCTTTTGTTAAGACTGATTGACATAACGTTTTAAATTTCTATGAATGTCAAAGCTAGTGACATTTTTCAGTGTGTTTTCTCTCCACGTTGGCGAGTTTCAGCTAAGCTCCTTGTGTACACACACACACGTATGCGCACTCACGCGCACGCGTCGCCGGCTAGCACAAACCCTCGACGGCAATTCGTTTATCAGGCCTCTGTTTTCACAGGTTGGTGAATTGCTTTGCCCTTTGCACGCTGTCTCGTGTATTCTCGGTGATGCCCCTGCAGACACTTTCCTCCTTCCCGGTTGCGCTCTGCTCTCGTACCAGCCCTAACCGTCCTGTGACACTCACCACCAAACACATGCTCTTCCTGGATGGACGTGTCATTCCGGTTCTCAGGAGGGAAGCTGCTAATTGTTTCTTCGAGGTTGTAAGCAGGTGTATGTGGGTATGATGACAGTGTATGCACATATGGTACACATTTACATGTTAGCAGTATGCACATACAGTATACACTTACGTGTTGGCAAATGACTCTGCAGCTTACTTACCTTTTCCTTTGGTATGAAACATGCACATTGATCCGTACTCTTCATATTTGTGCTGATGCAACCACTTATGAATCTTTTCCCCAGCTTTTTTAAAGAAACAATCAGAAAGCCTTCCACCTTCTCCTTAAACTCTCAGAATAGGTAACAATTACCAAAATAGAGGGCAACAGAAGCATCCAGAAGTCCCACAAGGCCCCTGTGGACCTGTGGGGGTCAGAGGTAAGCGCCTACCTGTGGCCCCCAGCCGTGGCATGGGTACAGTATTGCTGTGTGGTTCTCCAGCGGGCCCTGGTCCAGGCAGACGTCTTTCGCCTTGTTGTTGCGGAGCTGTAGGGATAGACAAAACACTACCCATCAGAGCTCATCTGGGGGAGGTGCTACCTCCCATCCCCCATTCCATGCTGCCTTGGTTCATGACGGGAAGGCCACATGCCCCTCCAAGCAAGGACCAAAAAACTTAGAGTCTGTGATCACTTTACCAAGAAGGAAAAAGTCCTCTGTGGGTGGCATGGGTGCCAGCCCTCTGCCTGTGTCATGGGCGGCCTGGCCCCCACCCTCCCAGTGCCTCCATCATAGCGCGAAAGAGATCACAAGGAACTTCTGGACATAGGGACATGTATTACCCAGATCTTAGGTTTAAAGTCACCTCAGAGAGGGGTAAGGGTGTGGACTGAGGCGTATGCACAAATCCTAAGTGGGCCTCGGCATCAACACTGGTTTTAATAACTTGGGCGTCAGTCATAGGTTAGCCACTCAGATCATCACTTGCACAGAGGCATGGAAAACAGCAATCAGAAAAGCAAACTGAAAGCTTGCCATCACGAAAAGCGCTAGCAACTTTATTTATATACTCAAAAAATATTTTACTGAATGCATATGCTGCATTGGACACCATCCCAGGTGTTTGGAAATAGACAAAGGTCCCCAAGACAACGCTCCTGGACCTAGGCTTGTCCCCTTGGGAGTGTGTAAGAGCAGATCTAATCTCTAGGCACATTGTAATTCTATATTGGTGCCCATCCCACCCACCACCCCAGGGTCTCAATGCGGGGGGAAAGGCAACGTCGTCGGTCTTTCCGTATATATTCATTCCCCTCCAGATTATATTCTCCATGGAAACCACACTAACTAAGAATAAGTCAGAAAGAGTGGCACAGGGACACTGTTCACTCTGTACCCAAATTGTGTCTAGTCTCAGATGACTGAGCAGATTTCTAATGATTTGGAAATCTTTTTTAAGATTATAAAAATAACATCATCTCATTGAGACATTTTGGAAACTACAGAAGAAAATAACAATTGCTCACAATCCTTTCACACACAATCAGTTAATTTTCCCTCCAATCTTTGGACATTTTAGCTTTGTTCAATTTGGGCTGTAATGAGCAATTTTATTAGCTTTGTTCACATTGCAGGTTTTCTTAATAGAATCCTAGAATTGGGATTAAGGTATCAAAGCCTATGAACACCTCAATGTTCTTAAAACATGCTGCCCGACTGCTAGCTGGGAGCTTTGAACTCATTCATACTCCTGCTCACGAGGTGTGCAAATACTTATCTACTTGTTGGTCTTGAGTTTCACCATTTAAAAATATTGTTTTGAGAGGTTGAGAAAGATATCTTGTTTTCATAAATTTACTATTCATAGTCAATTGAAATGTTTTTTGTTTAGCAATCATTTTCCTTTTTGAGAATTGTCTATTTATTTCCCCATTGGGATCTTAAACGGTTTCATTACAGATTTGTAAGAGCTCTTTACATACTAAAGGACATTAATGTTTTCAGGGCATATTTGTTCCACATGGTTTCAGACTGCTAGGGTTTTAAATTTTGTTTCTAATGTTTACGCAATCAAATCTATCTCTCAGTAGTTTAGGAAATATTTATTGAAGGCCTGCTAAGTGTCTTGCACTGTGCTAAGTTTCATGAACACAAAGATGTTTTAAACAACACTGTCCCTGCCCTGAAGTGGTCCACAGTCTAGTACAGTGACTGATGCATGCCAGGACCAGCAAGGAGGACTTCTTCCCCGCTTCTGAGGGTTCAGAGACAACTGCTAAGAGGAGGCGATTCCTGCAGGAGGCGTTCAAAAGGATACGTGGACTCGATGCTGGAAAAGTTCTGTTTTTCACCCAGGTGGTGGCAACGTGGATTTCTGGCTTATATTATTATGCTGTAAGTGTATGCTTTATACACATCGTATGTGTGTAATATTTTATATAAATACAGGTGAAAGGAAAAAATGTGGAATAAAAGTGAATTAGAGGCCAGGGGCAGTTCAAACCAAGGGCAGTATGAACTGGCCACAGAATTTTGTGCAAAAATGTTGGTGGCCCAGTGTTTTAGAACACCATGGTAGTGCTTTTGCAAGTGGAAAGACAACACTTCATACATATGAGAGTCAATATATAAAGCATCCGCATATCATTCTTTAGAAATTATTTTAAGACATTCCAGCTCACTGGGATGAATTAAAATGTAAAAATCGAGGGAAAGTGACTCGTTATCTAAGCGGGCCTGGGCGTCAACACTGTCATAGGTTGAAGGGCCAGGCTGACACCTGCTCAGAGGTCTCTGTTTTCCCTCCCTGTGCTGGCATCGGCTGTGGCTAAAACAGTAAGTAGGAATGAGTACTAAAAACAGAGTTGTCTCTGTAGATTTGGTCATCAAACTGAATTTGATCAAAAAGTTATTCGTAAAGAAGATATAAAGTGTAAATAAAGAACAGTCAACCCTCTGTATCTATGGCTTCCACATCCATGGATTCAACCAACCTGAAATAAAATCGTTGGAAAAAAAAAGATGGTTGCATCTGTATCAAACATGTACAGACTTTTTTCCTTGTCATTATTCCCTAAACAATACAGTGCAACAACTGTTTACATAGCATTTATATTGTATTAGGTATTATAAGTAATCTAGAGGTGACTTAAAGTATACAGGAAGCTGTGCATAGATTCTATGCAAATACTACACCTTTTTATACAAGGGACTTGAGCACCTGCAGAGTTTGGTACGCACAGGGGGTCCCAGACCCATCCCCAGTGGATATTGGAGGATGACTATATTAATAATGTTTGGGTTTAAAATCCCAGATAATATTAACAAACACTGAAGAGTTGATGAAGAGAACAGGAGAAAGCGTGTGCAAATTCTTGCATTACATATCACTTGATCCTTAGTTTTGGGGGCTCAGATGTTAAATATTTTTTAACTAGAGATAATAACCATAATGTAGTTAAGAGAAAAATATATACAATGCACATGATTAGAAAGCTTTTTAAAAAGCCAAACAACAAAGTAGCCACAAATTAGGGAAGAGGAAGGAGTATAAAACCCAGAAATAGTCATTGGCCCAGGGAAAGACTTGCAAATAGAACTGTAAATGAAAAACAAATCAACCAAACGATGTATATATAGAGAGAGTATGATATCCACTCTGTCTTCTTCCTTTTCTCAGAGCTCAGGGGTCTGGGTGTGTTGAAAAGAACCAGTAGAAATGAGCATTAAAAATAGAGTTGTCTAAATAATGGTAAATTTTGTTACCAAACTGAATTGGATTAATTTGATTTCTTTCATTTAATGCTATAGTCCATCTAAAACATATTTCAGTACATGGTGAGCTCAGCAGATAGAGAAGGAGCAATAGAACAAAATGCTCTAAAATGTTAACGCTGATTCTATCTGGGAATTGGGATTTAGAGTAAGTTTTGTTTTCATCTTTATATTTCCTATAGAATGCATGTATTGAATTTATTATTTTAAAAATATAGGAAAATTTGTAAAAAACAAAAAAATCAGACTATGATATCTATGTTACCTCCAAGGCCACCCCACTGTATAGTTCCAGGGACATCAATTATATTGTGGTTGATGTCAATGGCAGCCCCTGGAGTTGTGCAGTGCACGGACTGTGGAGCTGTGCTCAGCAGCAGCCCTGGCCACCTACTACCATTTTTACCTTTGTAATCTTTCTTTTCAAATAATTATTTTTTTCTAATTATAAAATTATCACATATTATTAGTGAAAATTGGAAAAAGATGACATAGTACCCACACAAAAACTGCCAGCAGTCCCACTACCTAAGGTAATTATAGCTGTCTTCTCCATTCTGCAATGCTATTGTTCTACCCGCTTCTAATCTAAAATAGCAGCTACTCTAGTTTTATCATACTGACTTTTCCCTCTTAAGCATTATAATATCAATATTTTTCTCAGGTCATTAAACTTTTGTGCACACCATTTGTAATGGCTGCAAAATATTTCAAACCACGAATATTTTTTAACTAATCTTCAAGTTAAATTAAAAAATTGTTGTCCCCTCAAATCGCTGAGATGAGCAATTTTACTCTCAAATCTTTGTCCCTATTTCAGATTATTTTCTCGGGGTAAGAGTGGAGAAGAAAATATGACTATCATTAAGCTTCCTAATGCATGTGGTTCAAATTGCTTTTTAAAAAGCTTGTTTCAATTTGCACTTTCACTGGAGGATATGTGATTTTTCATATTACCAAGACCTTGCCAGCAAAGTAATCAACATATATTCCAAAAATAAATTTTTGTTCATTTGGTAGGAAAAAAAAAAAACTACCTCAATGTATTTAAAATTTATTTTAATTTCTTTGATTATAAAAGAAATTAACATTTTTCATGTGGTTTTTCAACCATTTGTGTATTTTTTTCTTGTGTTAACCTTCCTCATGCTTTGTTTTTCTCTTGGGATATTTTATTTTGTTATTTAAAGAGAATTGTTTGTTTATATCAATTTGCAGAACTCATTATATATTAATGGTATTACCCATTCATCTATAGTATTTGTGGCATATATATTTCTAGTTTGGCATATTATTTCTCAGTTCAGCTGATGTATAGATGATCTTAATATTTATGAATTCAGACCTTTTGCGTATTTCCTTCCCTGGCTTTTATTCTTGGAAAGAACTTCCTCATTGAGAGATCAGATTCATCTCTATTTCCATATGGTTCTTTCATGATATCTTTTCTTTTGTGTAACTCTATAGTCCATTCGAAATGTACTTTGGTATACGGTGAGCTGTTAAGAATCTAAGTTGATTTATTTTCCAAAGAGCTAGGCAATTTACCCAATTGTCTTAGGAATAATCCATTCACTGCCCATCATTTCTTGATGCTCCTTTATAGCTGATCTTACTTTGATAACAACAACAAAAAAATACATGCTTTTATTTCGAAGAAGAAAAGACAAGGCAGTTAGGACCTACTAATAACTTGTGTTGCATGTGGGGTGAAGAACTCTACCTATCATAGCTGACTCTACTCTCCCAACAGCCCTTTGGAGTAGGTACTTTCACGCCTCCTGCTTTATAGATGAGGGAACAGAAGCCGAGAGGAGCCACACAGCTGGTAACAGCCCACTAGGATTTGGATCCGCGCATCCCCAACCACCACACGGACTGCCCCTGCAAGAAATGAGCATCTCTTTCCAAACTCCAGCTCAGGAGGGTCAACACTCCACACCCTGACAATTTAACCTATGGTTTGATTCACTTTCTATAAAAGGCATAAGGCAAAGGATAAGGAAAATCCGCAGTTGTAGAAAAATGTGAACACGCTAAGTCAAAGGCAGTCTTCTTAGCTTGACCTGGTAGTCGCAGGGAGTCCCAGGCAGCTCTGGGATGGAAACCCAAACTGTGGAGTCATTGGGTATCTCTGCTAGGCCAGGGGCACCTGGCTCCGGACCCTCTTGCCTGACTGGTGTCAGAGATTCCACCTCCAAATAGGCACTGCAAGGAGGTAATGAGGTAGATGCATGAGATGTATTTGTTTCTATAGAAGGATGCTTCAGCAATGGCACTTAGGATTATTTTAAAAATGGAAAAAAAAATGGAAACAACACAAATGTCAACGTTTCTCAAGCAAGCACAGCATCCAAAAGAGTGGAATCATATGCAACCATTAATAATGTGGCAGAAAAATGTTTAGTGACCCAGGAAGACATTCTCCATATACTGTTGAGTAAAATTTCAAATTATGAGGCATTGTGGACAGCATGGTTTTAGTAAAAATATATACATGTGCGCACACACACACATACACACGTAAACACAGCAAAGAAGACCACGCATCAAAATGTGCACATTATTTTTGGTGTCATAATGACTATGTCCAATCCTGGCTTCATGACTTATAAGCTGTAAGTTAGGTAATTGCTCTAAGTCTCAGCTTTCTTATCACTAAAATGGAAACAATGCTACTATCCCATTGGGTGAGGGTGAAATGAATTTGTATGTGAAAAGCACTTAAAACAGTGCCTGGCAATTTGAAAGCACTCAATAAATGTTACCTGCTACTATCATTGTTTTCAAATTTTTCTCGAATGCATATTTATGGTATTTGTAATGAGAGAGAAATCAATTTGCTTTAATGTCTAGAAAGGTGATATCTCATCATAGAAAACCCGAGAAGACGAAGTTTCCTTCTTTGAGGGTGACTCCAGCCCACAGCACTGAGGCTCTGCCTCTCTGTGTACCCAACTTCCTACCCAACGTTCCAGAGGACTTCAAAGTCAAAATGTTCCAAACAGAGCTCATCATCCTCTACACAGTTTGGGCAGAGAAGACGACTACCACAACCTTTTGTCCCTGTTCCCATTGTCACATTTATTACATTCGTTCCCACCTCCTCATGGTAGCTGCAAAGAGCCTTGCTGTCAGAGCCGGCACCTCCCAAAACCACTCACTGAATGAATGAATGCATGAACACATGGCTCTGTCTTCCCCCAGCAAAGCAATGCACAGCACAGTGAACAGCAGTCCAACGCGAGAGCATGCGCAGTCTTGATTACCTCCCCATAGGCGATGGTATTGTTGTATCTCCTCATTTCCGGGTACACGTGGTCCAGGTACCACTGGAAGTTCTTACACTTTAAACTTTTCCTCAGTGCTCTTCTCTCGGAGACATCGCCTATGTCAATGCCCGGATTCTGGAAGGAGAGGGAAGCAAAGGGGTGTCAGTGGCCGTGGAGCGCGGGCCAGAGAGAGGCACAGGTGGAGTCGCTTTCAGGGAAAGCTTCAGCGAGAAGACGTCAAGCCTTGTACGCTTCCTCAGAAGGTCGGTTTAAGGAGACCGGCCTGAGTCATCTAGATGTGGCCACAGAGGCCTCTTCCCTGGGCACAGTCAGGAGCGCAGAGCACGAAGACCCCAGACCAGCCGCCACCCTTGTCATTGCTGCGTGCCTGGGCTCCTGGGACACTCTGATAGTGACGACCTACGTTCCCGGTGCCTTCTCTCTCACACTTCCCCAGTAACTAGCAGAACCAATTATTAGAAAAATTATTTGATTAAGACAAGAAAATCAATGCCTACAGCCGCCTCCCGTCTTTCTGTCCCGTACACGCGCAATTTGCCCCTTTGTTGGCTCTTCCCGAAGTTCATTATATGCAGAAGCGAAAATAATTTTCCATTGCAAAGCTTGTAACGATGTTCTAATGAATAATTCACTCTGCTTTTACAAAAATGAACCTGTAATGGCTGCTGTGCGCTGACACGGGAGAATAAAGCGTCTGAAATGCGACTCCGCGGCCTCAGCCACCAGACGGCTGTGCGTTAGCGGGGACGGGACGCCAGCTCCAGACAATGGGCAGCCGATCGGCGTTTCGGGGGCCTGGGAGAAGACTTCAGAGTATGTCGTTAAGGTTGCTCTGGCTGTCAAACAGGGATTTTAAAGAAAAAGCCCTTTAAATGTCAAACTTATTAAACTTCTTGGGCAAACTGAGCAGCAGATATTTTCGTTATTTTCATGTACTTAGCACAATTGATGAAAATGGTCATTTTTACAAAGCACGGCCAGTTACCGCTGGCATTCGGGGCCAGAGGTTGTCAGCAGTAATGGGGGAAGCCGTTGGCTAGAGTCAAAAGACTTGAGTTCTTCACCATGCTAAGTCACAACTGCTTCTCTACAAAGCAGAATAATAATCATCTGATCTATTCCCCTGACCCCAGGGCTGGGGAAGGGTCCCCTGAAAAGCTGAGCTGACATCCCTGCCCATGTGCTATATATGTGAGCTTAAACATGTCCCTTTTAACTTCACAACAATTCAGACTCCTCATCGGTAAAGTGGACATCAGAACAGGTTCTTATCAAGCTAGCATTTATTGAGCACTTAATAATTGCTAAGCCCTGTTCTAAGTTTCATTTTATCTTCACAGGAGCCCTCATAGGTAAATATTAACAATCCATGTTTTACAGATGAGGAAGCTGAAGTTTTTATGTCATGAAGTTGTTCTGAGAATCAAATGAGATGTTGCAAACAAGGAAATTTCATCAAAGACCTAGGACATAGTAAGTGCTCAACAAATGTTACCTATCTATACCTAATACAATAATAATAGATAAAAGCACTTAACAGTGTAACAACTATATGGGGGTTTTAAATTCTTTGGAGTGTATTAAAATATTTCAAATACTGTAGCAACAATGAATAAATTCTTCACTTTTGTCATCTGCACCCACAGACCTCGCACACATTCAGCCGTGTTTCTGCTGTTCTAGGCTCTTGCCTCCTGAAAAGCCAAGGCTGCCATTGCTCAGTGGGCGTCATTCCAGGCGACTCTCCCAGGCACAGCTGAGACACCTACGGGCTGCACTGGCTCAGGAGATAAACCGAGCTCTGTCTGAGGGTGTAGGACACACCGCTGTGCTGTGGAGGTCAAGCAGTGGCCCTGTGCCAGGCAACTGCTCTAAGCACGTTACATGTATTAGCTCATTAGTTCTCACAATCACCCCAGGAAGGAGCACCCACTCTTATTCTCATCTCATAGCCAAGGAAAGGAAGCTCTAATCAGTGTCTGCATCCACAGGTTCCACATCAGTGGATTCAACCAACTGCAGGTTGAAAATATTTGGGGGGAAAAAAACCCAATACAACAATAAAAAAATAATACAAATAAAATACAGTATAACAACAATTTAAACAGCATTTACATTGTACTGGGTCCTAGAAGTAATCTAGAGAGGATTTAAAGTATGCGGGAGGATGTGTGTAGGTTACACGCGTGTAAGGGACTGGAGTGTCCTTGGATTTTGATTTCTGGGAGGGTTCCTGGAAACCAGTCCCCTTCAGATACCGCTGGATGACTGTACAGAGAAGATGAGTGGCTTTGGTCATGATCTCATAACGAGTAAGTGACAGAGCTGCAACTCAACTACGCTAGTGCACGGCCACTGTGCGATACTCTCCAGGGGGCTGTGGGAGTTTTCCCAGGCCACATTCTGATAGCACCTGGAGGGGACCTGGACAGCCGAGGGACTTGGAATACAGGAGGGGCAGATCTCCCAGGGCAGTGGGAGCTCCACGGGAGGGCACACGGTGACAGCGGATGAGGGGTCCGATGACAAATCTTTGGGCAAAAACCTTCGGGACATAATATATGTTTAGGAGCAGGGCAGCCAGATTAACATCATAAGACCAAGATTGACATAATATGACCTTTCCAATCTTTGTAAGTGGATCTAGAGATTTCCATTGTGCCAGTTCTGCTGTAAAGCAGGGATTCTAACACTTAGACATCTGTGAACCCTCTCAAAATGCATTTGTGATTTTCCAAGTCTGAGCACATTTCTGGGGAGGAGCCATCAGTTTATTAAAGACACAGGGATGTGCCAATCAGCAAGGATCAATGTTTTGGGTTGGGGGGAGGCTGCCAATCTCTACCTCCAGCGGCAGGTTCCACGCGATGTACACGTGAGACTTGTAATCATCCATCCAGACTTCAGCAACCCGGAGCGCATTCCTTTTAGTGTAGAAACCAATGTTGCTGTTGTACGGCTTCTTCTTCCGCTCAATGTGGGCCACCCGTGAGCAGGGAAGGACTTCCATACTGCCCCCGCAGAGCCAGACCTGCAGGCACAAAGACTTCATCAGCCCGATGGAGAAATTCCCAGAGGTTACTGTCCCCTCTCCCAGGTCCGAAAGCAATGGTTAAGCTGGCTTAGCATGAGTGGAAAATACATTTTCATATGTAAAGCCAGTGAGATTTCCAGGTGCGTTTGTTACTGCAGCATAGCCTAACTTCACCTGACTAAAACACAGAAAAGAGGGCTTGGGAGAACACTTATACACAGAACATCTCAGGATATGAAATCCAGCTCTGGGAAAGAAGGGCCCATAAACCCAAGGTGTCCATAACAACACATAAGTTTTCTTAAATTATTAATAGTGCACAGTTGGCATCCATAAATGTTGTTTTCTTTCCCATCTGGCTGAAGCAGTCCTCTGCCAACCTAGAATGGAAAATTGAGATGAAGAAACAGACCTTCTTTATTCATGTCAGCACAAGGTGTGTACAATGGTCTGGGTCTACATTGTTAATATGCTCTGTTTTGGAGTCCTAAGGGCACAGATGCCGAGCCTTCTGGAAGTCACCATGAGCAGGCACTATGTGCTATTGCTGAAACACTCAGATGGAAGGCTGAAATGACGTGCCTGTGAGGGATGTGAAGGCCAGTGATGTGGGGCTTAGCATCCTCTGCATGGGCAAGGAAGGCATCCCGGCTCTAAGGGCTCTGCTGCAAGGGGAAGCCTGGACCATCCAATTTCCCTTAATCCAGGCAGGAAAAAGCAAAGCATTTCTGGCTATCAAGAAGGACTAATTTGTGGAAATGAGTTTCCTGTCACCAGTGGAGAAAAGAGGAAGATAATAGGTTTCAGGGAACTATGAGCCTGTTCTGTTGTGAAGAGGTGTTGTATGCTCAACATAAGTGACAGCATGCAGGTGAGCTGGCTCAGGTGGGCAAATACAACCTATGCTCATCCTTTAGTCTCCCAGAAACCTCCACAATTAGGATAATGGGACACTCTTGGGTGTTCATACACTTCCCTTGGATCTTTGTTGATTGAATTTGGTGGCAAAATGTGTGTGTGTGTGTGTGTGTGTGTGTGTGTGTCTGATCTTCTATTTCTATTTGTCAACTTTGGCTACCCCAGAGGGAAATGATACAAATGGAAAATGCTCCCATTAGCAAGAACCCTCACTTGGCCTGCTTCTTCCAGGAGGAGAATGTAAGCTACGGAATCACTAGGGAGTGGGTGGTCCAGTCTTGTCTGATCTAGGACCTGACAACTAGGTAGGGCAGACCCAGCTGCTGGCAGTGGAAGGACATCAAATCAGGGAGGCAAAATACAAAGTGTGGTAAGAGGTTTGTGGGGAACAGGGACAAGAAACCTGTGCCTTAGAGGGTAAGACAAGGTGGCTGAATTTCAAGGAACGGGCAATATACAAAGATACAGAGTTTCACAGGGATGTTGCAAGATCCAGGGAATAAAGGAAAAGGTGCCCCATGTTCATGGATTAGAAGAATTAATATTGTTAAGATGGCAATACTTCCCAAACTGATCTATAGTTTCAACACAATCCCTATCAAAATTCCAGCTGGCTTCTTTGTAGAAATTAACAAGCTGATCTTAAAATTCATACGGAAATACAAGGGATCCCAAATAGCTAAAACAGTCTTTCAAAGAACAAACTTGTAGAACTTTATTTCCCAATTTTAAAACCTGATACAGAGCTACCATAATCAAAACCGCGTGTCACTGGCATAAAGACAGACACATAGATCTATGGAACAGAATTTACAGTCCAGAAATAAACTCTCACATTCGTGGTCAATTGACTTTTAACAAGGGTGTCAAGACAATTGAATGGAAGAAAGAATAGTTTTTCAACAATTTGGGCTGGGACAACATGCAAAATAATGAATATGAACTACCTCACACCATATATAAAAGTTAACTTGATGGATCAAAGACCTAAATGTAACAGCTAAAACTATAAAACTCTTGGAAGGAAATATAGGGTAAATTTTCATGACCTTGAATTAGACAAATGTCCAAAAACTGATGAATGGAAAAGCAAAAGGTGGCATATCCATGCAATGGGATATTATATGCCAATTAAAAAAATGAAATTCTGGTACATGCTACAACACAGATAAACCTGGAAAACATGGTAAGCGAAGAAGCCCATCGCAAAGGGCCTCATATCGTGTGATTCCATTTGCATGAAGTGTCCAAGAGAGAAATCTACAGAGGCAGAAAGTAGCTTGATGGTTGCTTGGGTGGGGGACTGGGGGTGGAGGAAAGTGAGTGACTGCTAATGGCTACGGGACTTCTTTTTAGGGTGCTGAAAACATTCCAATATTGATTGTGGTGAACTTTGCACAGCTCATTGAATACACTGAAGCATCATTGAGTTGTACATTGCAAATGGGTGAATTGCAACAGTGTGTGAATATCTCAACAAAGCTGTTATAAAAATAAATAGATAAATCTACAGAGGGATGGGGAAGAAAGATTCAAGGGGTAAATTTCAGTTTGGAGAGGGTCAGGAGGACGGATGGAAGCAGAGCAGGGATCACAGATGCAGGTGCCTGAGGGACCCCGGCAAAAGCCTGAAACCAGGTCATGAGAAAAGAGGTGCCAGGCTGGTGGGAACAGCTAGGCTGAGCTGGTGCCAAGTCGCCCATAGCCAGGCCAGACCAAGGTCAGGGTTGACCCCAAACCTAGAGTGCAGCCAAGTTCAAGAGGGGTCAAGTGGACGTGGCTGTTAGGAGTGGTGGCAGGAGGGCAGAGGAGCCAGGTTGGACTCTGTGTCAGATACTGAGTGTCCTAAGGAAGAGGAGGGAGGTGGTTGCAGGCGGGGCAGTAGGCAGCTCAGCATGTCTGTTCTGCATGGCAGAGACACTGGCTTCCTGTCCTGGGCTCTGCAGTGTAGACATCAGCTGGCACTCTCAGTGGGCACTAGTCCAGACACACTCAGCTCTTCCCGCAGAGTCTGGGGAGGGCAAGGGACTCCGGGACTGTTAGATGCCTGGAAGGTGCGCCCCTCTGTGGGCCCAGCAAACCCAGAGTGAGTTGCCAGGGTGGGTCAGTGCTGGCCCAGGAACCCTAACATACATCACCACCACCCAGTGTGCACAGCGGTTATCGTCCTACCTGCCCCAGCCGGGGTCTGCACTTCAGCGGTTACCTCCAGTGATCAGACTGGATTTAAAGTCCTAAGTGTGAGCAGCCAGCAATAGCACGTGAGACAGAAAATGAGAAGACCCTCTGCCCTCCCCTCCCCTAGACTCCATGTCCACTGACCCCTCCCCTCAAGAGGCCAGTGTCCCCTGTCTGCCTGCTCCAGACCCCAGCTCCAGCCCAGTGATGACAGCCAACTACCTCATTAAATCCTCTCAGATGAGGAGACTGAGGGTCAGAGAGGTGGGGCGAGCCGTTCATAATCCCACAGTCAGCGAGCGGGGAGCCAGAACCACCCCCTGGACCGCATGCTGGAGCAGCAGGTCACCCTTCCCCGTGGGGCCCCTCATCCCAGGGGAGCTGACCTACGGGCACGGACCCCTCGGTCCTCCTCAGCCACAGCCCATCCCTCACTCTCCATGCCCAGCTGGCTCCTCTGACCTGCATTGTGACCTGAGTAAGCAAGGGGAACAGTGAAGGATCCTGTGGGCACAGAGCAGGGGGTGTGCCCATGCCCCGAGGAAGCTCAGTGGACCTGCAGGGCACTGTTGACACCCTCAGGGTCAGAGGTCAGAACCTCCTGCTGCACAAAGCCATTTGGTGGCACCACGAGGGAACCTGCAAAGAGCCAGCAGCTGAGTGATTCTCCAAGCCCAGGGCTCTGCTCTGGTCACCGCAGGGCTCACGCTCTGGCTCTAGGTGACAATGAGTTGATGTAAAGTCAGCCAGTGGTTCAACAACTGGGTCTAGACAGCAGAGGTAAAGAAATTAAAGACAGTGCCCTGGAGCCTTAGCAATAAACTACAGGTCAGCTAAGGCTGCTACCAAGGGGTATTCCAGAAAGACTGCGTATTCCACCTCAGCTTTGAGTCCGCCCGAAAGGTCTGGAAGCATGAGATGAACTCAGTGATCCAGTCCATCTTTCTGCCGGACGTAAGAATCAGCTACGGGTATGCCCAGTGCAGCCACTCCCAGGGAGGGGTCCTGAGGCTCTGTCCTCTACAACAGCGTTTATCAGCCCAAATAGGGAGTTCCCAGAGGGGCTGGAAGAAATGACAGTGCATGGAAACTCATAGAAAGGTGGGAACGGCAGTGTGACTGTCACGTCTCAGGTGCCACGGAGGAAGAGCAGAGGGACCTGGCCCACTGCAGAAGCACTCCAGGCCTCACGCAGGGGAGGGCGTTGGCCCCCAGATGGGCTAGAGTGGGCCAGGAGGCAGGCACGGCCAAGCTCTGGGACCAGTACTGGGGCAGAGAACCTGCGGCAGGGCTCTTGGTGCCCCTGCTAGGGAAGCCGGGAGGTGGCCATGCATAAATAGCAGAGGGCTGGCAGGAGGTGCGGTGGCTCCAGGAACAGACATTCACTCATCAGTTTATTTATTTGTCTAAAAATGATCCATGCAGGGCCTGCTTTCCTGCGCAGGGGGATGAAATGAGGAGCGTCAGCAGACAAGGTCCTTGCTCTCTTGAGGCTGATGGTCTAGCAAGGGAAACACGCTCATCAAAGCATCCCAGGCAGAAATGCACCACCACAAAGGGAGCTTCTCCCGGAGGGAGGGCAGCACAGTGCTAGAAAAAGCAGCACTTAACAAGGGGCTGTGGCCAACGGGTGCAGAGAAAGCATCCCTGAAGATAGGACGCAAGGGCGAAGGCTGAAGGGCTAGGCTGAGCTGAGTGGAGGAAGCAGGTGAGGGTCCCCAGCACACAGGCAGCCAGCACAGTTGCAATGACCCTTGGAGGAGGGAGCAGGATGAGGTGGGGTGTTTTCAAAGATAGCAGCAGCAATTCTCCCCTCACTCCTTGGCATTGTGACTTTTTCCTTCTTCCTACAAAAAGGTGGGAACTATTTCCCTTCCTCTTGAATCTGAGCTGATCTTATGACTTGCTCTGATAACGGAGCAAGTCTCACGCTGTCCAAGGCTAGGCCTTAGGAGGCTTTGCTGCTTCCACTTTCTCCCTCTTGGAATCCTGAGCCCACCATGCTGTGAAGAAGCTGAGGATGAAAGACCAAAGAGTGAAAGAGATCCAGCCATTCAGTGATCCTGGATGACGCCCCAGGCATGTGAGCAAGGCCATGGGGACCAGAACCCCCCAGCCCGCCCACCAACAGACCCCCAGTGCCAGAGTGAGCCCATCAGGGCTGCATGGTGCAGAAGAACCACCTGGCTGATCCCAGCCCAAACTGCCAAACTTCAGAATCTCAAGCAAATCAGTAGTTATTTAGGCCACTAAGTTTGTTGCTTACACGGCAATGGATAAGTGATACACATAGGATATTCAAGGAACTGAAAGAACAGCCATGTGACTGGAACTCAGGAAGTAGAAGAAGGAAGAGAGAGGAGTGATAGGGAACAAAGGCAGAGAGGTTAGGCAGGGTTGACACCAAGCGAGGCCCGCAGGCCACGTTAAGGAAATTGGCCTTTGATCTAAATGAGAAGCCACTGAAGGATGTGGGTTTGGAAAGAATGTTCTGGCTGAAGTGCGGAGGATAGATTGGCAGCAGGAAGAGGGGAGGCAGAGAAAACGGGAGGATTTTGTTGTTAGGCAGTGGAGAAAAGTCAGTAGCTTTAGGAAGAGCAAAAAAACAGAGATGTAGACAGATTTGAGGGATTGTTACCAGTAATGGCCTGGCTATGTATGACTGGATGGGTAGGAAGGGATCAGAATGACTCCTGGATTTCTTGCTTGTGCCACTGGATATACAGAAGCATCCTTCATTGGGCCAAAAAGCCTGCCCAGACCTACCCAGGCCTCTGGGTGTGGGAGATGATTCATAAGAGACCATCACATGACTCCAGGGGCTGGGAAGTCTCAGGCAGGACACATCCTTCTGCTTCCTGATGGTTCAGGCCCTGGAAGAGGAGGACACTATGGGGGATGAATGTCAGTGGGTGGGATAGGGTTCCCATCATTCTAGGGAGAGTCTTCAAGGACAAGTTGCTTTATTTACATCTTTTGATACTTTCCATTCATGTATTTCATTCATATTATTTAATACATGCTTTTACTAACATATCAGAGACTTACAGATTATAGAAAGGATGTCATCAGACAAGGTAAAAGGTAGTATTTCCAGAGATACTCCCGGACCACCGCCTGGCTGATGGGGTCCTAGAGCATCCTGTACATTTTCCCAGTGGGAGTCCCAAAGGTCTTCCCTTTAAGGACAGGATGAGGAGCTGGCTTAGATCGCTGGTCCCCACACCTGGCTGTGCCTCTAAATCACCAGTGGGAGACATTAAAATGACAAATGCCTGGATCCCACTCCCATCCTGTGAATCACATTCTCCAGGGGGGAAGCTGAGTTTCCAGTGGGTGTGTAAAAGGTTCCCCCACGGGATTGGGATATGTAGCCTGTTTGGGGACCATTGGCCTAGAAGACTTTTAATACATTTTCTGAGGCTGTGATTTCATGACTCAGTTTTACAGAGGCAGAAAGAAGCTAAGCAGGGGATGTGCTCTGCCAAAGCCTAGACCACGGGATGGTGGGTCTGGGGGCCTCAGGAGGAGGCATGGTCATCTAATGAACATCCAAGTGCCAGGTACCGCCCAGGCCAGCTGCTCCCTGGGGCCTCTGTCACTCAGGAGCCTGGGTACCCCTGTCTTGGTGGCAGTGAGAAGAGATGGGAAGGAAACCAAGAAGTCAAAGCCAACGTGACGGGTTCATTTATATTAACTATTCTTGTAGGTGGTGGTCACCAAATATTTTTGATATGTTAAAAATATTTAAAGCACACCTTCTCTGATATGTTTACTTTATTCATTTTTAAGTACATGCACATACTACTATGCTAATATAGTTTACACATGAAAAATGTACAGATATATAGAAATCCAAAAATGATATAAAAATGTGAGTGCTAATATATTCCTCTCATACCCCCAATGGATCACCTCCTGTCTCCCGCTTTGGAAACCACTGCCCTGAGAATGAGGGGGCTGTTCCCACATAATTTCATAGAATCTAATATTCCAGGTCTGTTCTTATCCCACAATTTTAAGAAGCCAGCTGTTTCTCAACAGCAGCAGGAAATACCATTCAGGAATAAGTAGGCTTGGAGCTGAAATAATCTGGTGAGAGTTTCCAATTGTGTCATTAGACTGTGAACAGCGGGTGCCCTGATTATGTGAAAGCCACTTTTCCAGGGATCTTCAAGGCACTGCCTAAGAGTGCTGGGAGCTGCTGTCTCTGGGAAAAGCCTGGATGCTGTGATAGGGGGAGGCCCAGAGCAGAAAGACAGTGGGCCCTTTCTCCCCACGTCCCAGTCACTCAGATTGAGCAAGACAGCTGTGTAAGCCAGAAAGAAACCCAGGTGCCACCCTTAGCACTTCCTCCCCCAGCACCAGCCAATTCACCACCAAGTCCTGCAGATACTTCTTAGCTATGGCTCGGCTCCATCTCCTTCCCTCCTCATCCACTGTGACCACCAGATCACTTTCTCCTCCACCATCACTCAGATCCAAGCTACCATCATATCCCACCTGGACCGCAGCCATCACCTCCTGACCTCACTCCATCCAATCTGACCTCCATTCAACAGCAATGCTAACTGATCATGCTGCACCCCTGCACACTTCACGGGCTCCCACTGCTCTGAAAATAAGTCCAGAGTCTTCACATGGCCTTCAAGGCCTTACATCACCTCCCCCTACAACAGTCTCTATGCAGCTCCTTCCACCCCATGGTCTGTTTTATCCTTCCCTGTGCCCCACTCCTGCTTGGGACACTCCTCCCCTACCTGCCTAGGTGATGCCTACTCAGACTTCAGACTTCAGATCCATCATCACCTCCTCAGGGAAGCCCCAGATAAAAGCAGAGGCCCCTGTGGCAGGCCAGTGTAGCGCTCATCACAGCTGTAATTTTTGAGCCTGCTGGCTCGTGGGTGTGCAACAGCAGTACCTTCACTCCTCTTTACTGGGCTGTTAGCTAGAGGAGGGTGGAGCTGTGCCATCTGTGTCCCCACGGCCCAGCACCATGCCGGGCACACAATAAGCATGCGGTGAATTCTGAGTGTCTGTTCAGCAAATGAGCACATGCATGTCTTAAAGAATGCAGGGGGCGGAGGGAGTGTGCATGGAATGTGTCTGGAGAGAGGGCATAGGAGGGGGAAAAGGAGCAACAAAATAAATTTTAAAAAAAGGATACAGACTAGAAGACACAAAGTGACAGGTAGAGGAAGGAAAAGCAGGTGGACCAAGGTCCCTTGTGAAACTCAACACCAACTGGATCTGAGTCCCTCTCCAAGCCCACCTCCCACAAACCCAGAACCACTCTCCTACTTCTCAGAACGCTGTTGCTTGACGCCCCTTCTGGTGATGCGAATCCACCCTGCAGTGTGCCACCACTAACCTGCCCAGTCCACCTTGGACCCAGCGGGGAGGTGGCCTTTAGCTGAGAGATACCAGAGGAAGAATTGATCGTTTTACTCACTAATGAAGAAAAGTCACAGGCTCCCCTCATCCTATAACTTGGGCAGGTCCCTTCTCCCCCTGGGGCCTGTTTTCTCGTCTATACGTGATGGGAACTAACCCTTAGGCTCCTTTTAGCTCCAACATCTGGATGGAGCATGGTCCAGGCTGCAGGACTACAGGCTCTGCTAACAGAGCACCCCAGCTTTCAGGGGCTGCCTACCCCATGCTGACTTTCTTGAGAAATAATTTTGAGACTTCTAGGAATTCCTCCAATGAATTAATTTAGGAACGTTTTCTAGACCATGTAAGAGAGACACTACAAGATCTCAGATCTAAACTACTGTAGGATGTATCAATCCTTCTTTTAATTTGTCTCAAACTTCTTTCTGGCTAGCAGCCCTCACTTTCTTTGATTCTGTTATCAGTTGCGGAGCTTGGCTTTCCCTTGGAGGCCGTTTTCCATACTCCACGAGACAAGCACCACTGCTTCCTAGGAGGTTAAGATGAGTCGAAATCACAACAGCTGCTGGGAGCTGAGATGCTTCCTCAGCGGCCAGGAGGCCCTGGCACACCAGTTATCCCTGCTGTAAGGCCAAAATGACCAATGATGGCTTGTGTGAGTCTTCAGTGTCACTCACACATAGTCAACACTGCGCGTATGCAACTGACAAATGCGGTTTCTTTTGTTTGGGGGATGTGGGATGTTCCTGATCTAGGAGAGTCTGATCTTATCCAGAGTCCATGCCCAGCCGAGCCCAAGGCAAACGTCCTGTCCAGGCCCTGCCCAGGTACCACGTGAGCGGGGGCAGGGGGCCTGCCTACTGCCTGTGGGGCAGGGACAGAGTCGGTGTGTCCAAGCGGAAACGCAAGATGCCCCAGAAGTGACTGGGAACGTTGTGTGAGGAGGCGCTGCCCAGAGCAGACGGGAGTCAAAGTCATGACTGAGTAAGGACTAGCTGGATTCGAGTCTGAAAGAGAACAAGAGATGCTGCAGAATGTTCCGTTGCAAACAGGGCGAATACAGACTGAGTTTGCTCAAAGGACCAGAGGCTGTAGTGTCCACCAGGTCTGGCTGAAGAAGGGGATTTAGTGGGCTGAAATTTAAAAAAAAAAAAATATATATATATATATATATAACAATTTTATTGAGATATCCACATTCTATAAATTTCACCTATTTAAAGTACACAATGCAATGATTATTAGTATAATCACAGAGTTGTACAACAATCAGCATAATTTTAGAACACTTTCACCAGCCCAACTAGAAACCCCATACCCTAGTCACACCCCAATCTCCCCCTCCCCTAGCCCTGTACAACCACTAATCTACTTTCTGTCCCTGTGGATTCTACTATTCTGGAAATTTCAGATAAGTGGGATCATTCACTATGTAGCCCCTTGTGGCTGGCTTCTTTCACTTAACATAATGTGTCAAGGTTCGTCAATACTGTAACATGCACCAGTACCTAATCCCTTTTTAAGGATGAATAATGTTCCATTGTATGGATGCACCGCATTTTCTTATTCATTGATGGCTGAACACGTGGGCTGTTTCCATTTCGGCTGTTGTGAATAATGCTACTGCGAACATTCACACACAGGTGCTTGTATGGGTGTATGCTTTCGTTACTCTTGGGTACATACCCTAGGAGTAGAATTGCCGAGTCTTACGTTAGCTCTATGTTTAACCTTTTGCGGAACTGCTAGACTGTTTTCCAAAGTGGCCACGTCATTTCATACTTCCACCAGCAGTGTGTCAGAGTTCCTGGCTGGGACTCGGGCTCCAGACCGCCTGCTGCCGGCCCTGCTCACGGCTTATTAGCTGACCTTGGGCAGCTTCACCCCTCTGTGTCTGTTGTCCTCATCTGCACAGTGCAGAACAGTAACGGTCCTAAGCTCTCGGGATCGTGGGACGTTTACGCGAGATCTGATGTATGCCAAGCGCTCAGGGCAGGGGTTGGCCCGAGTAAGTGCTCAGTAAGTCATCTGTGTCGTCATCATTGCCATTGCTCCAGGATCCTGTCCAGGATTTCCAACCTACATTTTCCCTATGTTCCCAGTGCCATCTGAGCAGAGGATGGGCAGGATGAGGTTTCTGGAAGGTTCTCCCTGATCAAGCACTGAATATGTTAGTGGGACTGTCATGCTGATGTCCCAGGCTGGCGTGAGCAGACACAGTCCCCGCCCAGACATGAAGCGCGTGTGTGTGAACCCTGTCTTCAGAGTCCGCCCAGCACCCACCCTCCTCAGATGTGGTCCTCTCTGCTCCCCTCTCCTCAGGGCCAGGGAGGGATGCCCCACCCACAGGGTCTGTCATGGCTCCAATGGCGACCACAGATGCCCCATGCCATCCATGCTGGGAGCCAGCCCCGCCACCTCAGGTCACCCAGGAACGCTGCAACTTCCTGCTGTGCTAGGCTGAGGCTGCCTAGCTCTGGTGCCTGACAGGACATCACTGTTCCGTTCACAGGTGTGTTCGGCAAATGCTGGGACTCCAACGGGAGAATTCCCTGGAGCTGACAAGTCATCCAGGCAGAAAAGGATGCAAGAAATGTAAAACCCTCCCGTGCAGGCCTCAGTCTATTTCCAGCAAGCTTGCTTCCTGAAAGCAGATAGATATCCAAAGTAAAAGATTTCACTGACATTCTCCCAGGGAAGATGAAAACGGAATTTTCTTTATGTTTTGTCATGTACACTTGGAACACAGGCGGAGAAAAGCTCACCTCTGTCTGAGAAGGCTACAAACTGTGCGTTCCAAGTGTACGGCATTCTGGAAAAGGCAAAACTATGGAGGCTATGAAAAGATGGGTGCTTGCCAAGAAAGAGGTAGGGGGTGGGGAGACACAGGAAGGGAACAGAGGGTTTTCAGGGCAGTGAAAATCCTCTGTACGACACGGTAATGGTGAATACAAGTTATGATTCTGTCCAAACCCACAGAATGCACAACCCCAAGAGTGAACCCCCACGTAAACTACGGACTTGGGTGACTGTGATGTGTCAATGTAGGTTCATCAGCTGGAACATCTGTCACTCTGCTGTGGGACATTGCTAATGGAGGAGTCTGTGCATGCGTGGGGGCAGGGAACCTCTGTACCTTCTGCTCAACTTTTCTGTGAACCTAAAGCCACTCTAAAAAGAATAAAGTTGATGGTTTTTCTTTTTTTTTTTTTTTTTAATAAAAAGAAATCCCTCAACGTTTAAAAAATGGTGAGTGTGGGGAGTCCAGGCGCCCAAAATTAAGTTACACTCTGTTGGGTTCCTGTGGGTGCATGACCAACATCTGGTGACATTCAGATCACAGGGAGTCCTGGGGCCACACGGGCTCCTGATGTCCCTATAGCAACTCCCCAGGACAGGCGGGCTTACTGGAAGCTTCTGCTCCAGGGTCCTCAGTGGTACAGGCTCTTTTCAAGGCCTGGCCTTTGTATCTAATTTTGTACTTGTCAGGAGGGCCTCTCAGTTTCTAGAAGCATCAGTCCCCACAGAACTGGATGCCCTATACCAGGGGCTTCCCCGTCCTTCCCTTAGAGAGTGACTTTCCACTGCCTTTGGAATGGGTCTCTCAGATGTCTTCCCAGTAACAGGAATTCTTCTTTCTATCAGATTGAAGTCACTTTGGAAGCCATTTAAACCCATTTAAGTTGTTAAAAGCAACATTGGAAGAACCTTCAATGCAGAAATTACATAAATAACCCCATTCATTAATGCAAGTTCAGACAAATTTTAACCCTTCGTCTGTTGGTAAAATCTGATTCAAAACAACACAGGTTTCAGGCTAAGAGAGCATTGTAATATGTTACTCCCACCCCACTAATCTTTTCCAGGACTTCCTGGTAACCTTCCTCCCAGAGGAGCAAGTTAAGCTCACCCTCCCGAAAACCAGGAGAACTTCCCTGAGCGTCCCTCCTGCTGCCCTGGAGATGGGAACTTCTCCCAGTTTAAAGGCACATCCCCTTCCAAGACATTGGATGGATGCATCTTGGCTTTCCTCCTAAAGTCCTTCTACAAAGACTCCGTTTCCATCTTCTGCTTTGTTTATGACTGTTTCTCAGAAACAAGATTTACAAATATGGACCTCAAGACATACTCGATTTAAGTAGCGCAGTGGCAAGAACCCCTAGATTCACGAATCCTTCTGGCAGTCGGTGCAAGTCGTTTCTCTTAATACAGGATGAGGAATTAAGATGAAGTGTGGTCAGTGACCCACACTTCAGAGGAAAGAGATGCGGATTGAAAGCAGCTTGGTTAATGGAGCTCAGAAGGGAGGACCTTTTTCTTTTTTTTTTCATTTTCGTTGCTGTTGCTCGTGCACTTGAAAGAATGATATTGAGGAGGGGGGAATAATACAGGCTTATGTGCACCAGTTCAAAATCCACCCTCCACCCCCACCTTACAACCCAGCTTGATAGCATGATTTTGTCATAGAGGGTCAGAGCTTCTATGTTAGAAAATCAGCCCAAAGGAGCTTGGGTCAGGCCTGCCTAGGTGGGCTTTGCCCTGTCCCCTCCCCTTCCTTTCCTTCCTTTTTTCAGCCCTATATCTTCCTCTCCTTCCTTGAACTCCCTCTTTCTCCACTGCCCACGTCTTCTGCGTCCACCTACTCCTGTTTCCACCCTCCCTCCCAGACACTGCCTGTCCACACTCCTTCCTTTGCACCGTCCCCTCCTTTCTCTGTAACAGCTCCAACCACGAAGTATTAAGCATTTTATTGCCGTCTGTATTCCCAACATCCAGCCTGATTCCTTTAACTTTCAACAATTTACCTTCTTTAGCCATCCGATTCAACGCCACATACATGTTTACTAAGAGCTCAGAGCTTAACGCTGTCGGGGATATGAAGATAATTTAGACATGGATTCCAGGGCCAGCCTTGCAGCCTTCATTGTTTCTTCAGAGCTTAAAATTACGATGCCAGGAAAGCACTGAAAACTGCTTTAGAACCTTTGGTGCAGAAGCTGCCAGAAGCCAGGAGGATGAGAACATTGTCTTCACACTGCTATCTATGAATACCGTCTATCCTTCCACTAACATTTAGTTGCATTTTGCCTGGGATTAAAGATGAGCTGGTAGGGTACAATTATAGATAAACTATGTTTAACTACAGGAGGGAAGTGAATTATATTTAATTCTGCGTCTTCACCACCAGACGACCATGTGCGGTGATCTAGAAGAGGACGGCTATGTCCACATCTTTTAAACAGCACAAAGTCACACAGCGCAAAAGGCCCACAAAGCTCGTGATCACTTTCTGTGGTGCTCGAGTTCCCTGACTGAATCCAACTTGGTCAAGGTCAAGGAAAAGGCGTTGCCAATTACTGCTCCTAGAAATCTGCAGAAAGGGACAGTGGCCCTGAGTAGTCTAGAGTTTGGGGCCAGCACTTAGGAGAAGCAGCACTGCTCAGCCTGCCACAGCTCTGCCAGACTAAGCAGCCTGTGTGCCTACTGGTCACCCTCTAACAGGGACTTCGTGTCCTCCCAATGCAGCCAGCCAGGCATGCCTAAGACACACCTTGGAAGAACTTGGGCTACTGACTGAATCTGTCTTTCTCACCCAGGAGAGGACAGAGGGAGGCCCACTCACTGTCCTTACAGGGGCTGGGGATGTGATAACCGTCACTCGAGGTCCAAAGGTTGGATCCAGTGGTGAACACTTGGGCCGGGGCAGGGCTCCCAACTGTGGCAGAGCCCGAGAAACACCACACAACAAGCCTTCAAGCCTGGTCACTTGAGGTAAGGAGTCCAGGCCCAGGCAGAGTCAGGGAGGGTGGGGCCACCTCTGCAGGCGGGAGGACCCTGAGAGACATCATCCAGAACTGGGCACTAACACGGGCCCACCTGGCCCTACGCTTCCTGTGGGTCATTTTGCAGCAATTGCATTGCGTGACATGATGGATGGGTTCAAATCCCGGCTCCTGGTCAAGGCTCAAAGGCACTGTCAATTCCTACTCCCAGAAATCTGCAGAAAGACACAGCAGGTGCTGAGTTGCCTACAGTTTGGGCTCAGGTCCCATGGTGCTCATGTGACTCCTCCATCTGAGCCTCAGTTTCCTCAGCCGTAAATGCAGCTGATGACAGCACGTGATCTGTGGGCTGTCATGAGGAAGGGATGGGCTAATGTGTGGAACATCCTTTAACACAATGGGGCTCATAGTAAATGCTGGCAAAAACCGAGGTGGTTATTATTGGCTGACCACAGGAGAAGCTATGAAGTAAGCCATTTCCTAAGTGGTGGCAGCACCGTCACCTCTGTGTGGGGCCCATGGGAGAGGCCAGTTAGAGACGATGGCCTTGAGGACCATGAAGAAATAACAGCTGCTGATACAAGGTTGCAGACTCGCCACCCGGCCACCACCAGTCCCTCTGTCCACTTTTAGTTTTCACCTGTTGCACAAGCCTGCGACTGGCTGTGGGCTGATGGGTGGGCCCGGAACTCCCTTCCTTGCCTGGCTGGGGGGAGCCTCTTGTTCTCCCCCTGGACTCCCCTGGGACACCCTAGCTACAGCCTGGCCTGGCCGGCTGGACGTGGCCATGGTGAAGGATTTCCTGGGGCGGAACAGCTATCAGAGTCACCGCGGCTAAGAGAGTGAGCATGGCTACGTAGGAGCACCACTCAGAGCTCCATAGTGACCTGGACAGCCCTGGAGCAGCAGACAGGGCCGGGACTGCAGCAGGCGGGGACAGCACTGGGGCAAGAGGCTCACAGAAAGTGGAGCCCTGGGCTTCCGGGGCCTTGGAGGACCTCTGCCTGGAAGCCCGCCTGCTTGGTGGCCCTACTGTGGAGCCCAGGCCAGCATTCAGGTTGTTGGGGCTGCAGATGGGAAGAAACAACGGGGGACCTGAGAAGTTGTCACTCATGCTGTTTTTCTCATGTTCTGGTGGGAGCAGGAGGAACTGGGCCTCCAGCCAATCTCCCCATCCCTGCTGCCAACTCTGAATAGCAGATTTCGAGTCCCCTTTAGGGACCAAGTCACCCAACACACTGTCCCTGGCAGGAGGGGCTCATAAAGAAGCACAGTCCAGGTGTAGGAGGGTTTCAAGCCTCACTTGCTTCTGCTACTGCCCAAGGTGAGGGGCGTGGCCTGTGTGATCTTCTGTGATCTTGCGGGCATGTGCGCATGCACACGCGCACACACACACACACGGGCACGCATGCACACGCGCGCACACACACACACACACACACACAGGGAGCCACACCTGACAAACCAGCCCACACTCACTGCTCAGGCTCGGCAGGGAGAAAAGAGAGGGAGAAAATCACTATAAATTAAATTTAAACAGAAGGTGGCTCCACCACCCATTCCACGTGGGGTAGGAAGACACTGAGCTGGTGGCTTGAGCTCAGGTTGTGGCACTGTGGGGACAGTCCCACTCCAGCTGTGCACATCTGTTCACTTTGCCTTTGCAAGTTCCCAGAACCCTTCTAGGATTTAGTAATTCTACTCCATTCTTTTCGTTTTGTATTAAATATAAACTACAAATAAAATCAACTAATTTTTAAAATTTGGGACTAGTAATTGTGTTAGAAGCTGTGGGAATCGGGGAAATCTGGGTTTTCTGGAATCAGAGATGAGATGCAAGTAAGGGATGGAAATGCCGTTCTGTGTCCCAGGATGGAGCTTCAGAGTCCAAGGACTCAGGGGTGAAACGACCAACCCAGGCCAAGACGGAACCGAGGAGGACGGGGCTGCAGGGGAGGAGAAGTTGCTGCATCACAAGTGTCTGAAGACTGGACATTCCAGGACATGGTGCCAGTCAGATGGATAATCTAAAGCTGGAGAATGACAAAAACAGATGCCAGTTCACTGGGGTCTAGGCACAAAATGACAATTGGAACCATTACATGACCCCCCTGAATGAATCCGGGCCTGGTGGCTTGATACTTGTCGATTGGCAAATTACAACACCAGCTGACTCTACAATTTCTTCTGGTTTTTTATGTAAACATCAGGGCTTTGATCAGGAGAGGATCCTACAACTGGAGAGGATGCTCAGACACTGAGAAAGTGACAAGTTTCAGTTCATTTTATTGAACTGAAACTTCTCTGTTGTTCCCTAGAAGGACAGAGAACTGCAGATGCTCTGCTTGGGTCCAGCATAACCACCCACTGACAACACTAAGCCAGATATGACAGCAGCCATGGGAAGGATCCAGGCAAACTTCTACCAGTGTTAGCTCCAGTGTTCGCTAACTCTCTCGGCACCCTCATGTCCAGCCTCCCTTGCAGCTAGGTGAGGCCATAAGACTTGTTCATACTAGTGAATGTGAGCCTAAGTGAAGCGTGTCAACCGTGGCCTACCATGGCTGAAAGGCCATGTGCCTTCTCCATCCTGTCTTCCCTGCTGCATGGAGACCTTGGAAGCACCTGTTGAAGGTGGAGGAGCCACAGTGTGGAAGCGGCCGAGGTGTCTGAATGACCTCCCAGAAGGCTACCTGCCAACGATGAGCATGCACAACATATTTTTATCACACTAAGCCACTGACATTTGGAGGTTTGCTTGTTCCAGGGGCTGGAGTGACTTGCCCCAAACACTCTCCATCCTCTCTTTTGACTTGTAATGCATAGAATTTTAAAATGTACACGGGAACCCTATGCTTTGACTAGATTAGGTGTCCAGAAGCAATAGGCCTTCCTGAGGTTCCATCCAACCAGTAATTGTACTGCTGTTTCTCTCCCAGAGAACAATTCATCTTTCAGCTTCTGTGGAGGCTGGATATCGTACCTGGGTATTGCAAATGTCACTGGCCTGCCCCATCCCATTCATTTCTGTACCCTGCTGGCGTGGGCGGGTTTCATGTCTTAGAAATTTGCTGAAACGGTACCCGGCAGAGGAGCTGACAGTGGGAAAATGGTCTTTTAAATTTTTAAACAGTTCTTTCTGGTGCTGTTTTTTTCTTGCACTCCTAACACTGTGTCCAGCATATCTCCTAGGCCCGAGGTCTATTTGAACAATTCTAAAATGCCATCTCCTACCTGCTGACTTCTGCTGCTGCAATCAGCTAGCAGCCTGGCAACCACAGAGCCTTTAGGCGGAATTTGTCTGCGCATGCTACCCATTCACAGAAAGCTTGGTTCAAAAGCAAGCTGCCTTGACCACAATTTGTCTCTCTGCTCTCTGACTCACAGAAAACATAGAGATGGCACTATATTATCTTGCATGCATTCCTTCTTTGCTTTCATAAACATGCCAGTTGTGTGGTTGGGTTTTGACAGTTCTTGGAGTGCCACTGAACAGCACCCATCTTGAAACCTTAAGCTCAAGGTTTCTCCAGAGGCCACCCCTGGACTTTGTCTTGGGAAATTTGGAGCACCATCCATCCTGGAGGCTGAAGTTCCTCGTGTCTGACTCTCCCAAAAGATGCCATGTGCTGCTACGTTTGCTGTCCACCCAGGGGTCCTACAAAGAACACCCGGGAAGTAGGAGGAAATCATGTCCTTCCTGCATTTTCCCTGGATTTAATGACAGGCAGGACACTGCTCTAGGAGAACTCAGATAGAACTGGCCAATAGAAAATGTAGAAGGGGGACTGGAAAGTCTTCCTTCAAAGAATTTAATCTCGAAGGACGTGAAGCAGTTAGTGGTCCATGAACCTGCAGCACCTTCTGTTAGTAGCTTAGGGGCCTCTTTCTGGGGAACCATTCAAACCCTCCTCTCAGAAATGGAGGAGATTTGTTTCAAGTGTTTGCAGAGCAAATAACAATAGCTTCTGGCCTGCTGATAGGAAGGGGCTTCTTTGGCAAAAATGAGACGCTTCGATCACGGCAAGAGTTAAGGCAGGCAGGAGTGACACTGCCCTTTCTGGATCTCCTGGTGACATGTCAACCCTGACCCACAGGGGAGGGGACAGCTGGTGCTGGGGACTCTGGGATCAGCTTCTCTCACAGGGGCTTCTTAGCTGCACTGTAACCTCCAGGAGAAAGGTTCTAGCAAGCTGTGGAAGCCACATCGTGCTGTCTTTTCCTAACTACTGTTCCGTTGTCAGCCTTGGAAACGCTAGCCAGCTCATTAACAACAAAATCCCACCACCATCATCATCATCCACAGCAGCGGAGATGTTAACATTTACTGTGTGTCAGACACTTTGCAAAGTGCTTTTATTTATTCTTTTATTTCGTTCTCAAAACAAGCCCGCAATGGACCGAATGTCTATGTCTCCCCAAGATTCATATGTTAATATCCCAGCCCTCTCAGTAAGAGCATCAAAAGATTGGGGTCTTGGGGAGGTGATCAGGTCTTGAGGGTAGAGCCCTCGTGAAGGGGGTTAGTGCCCTTAAGAAAGAGGAAGGAGACACCCCTCACTCCTATCACCACGCGGGGCCACCACAAGATGGCACTGCCCAGGAGCCAGATGGTGGGCCCTCCCCAGACACCGCATCTGCCTCGACCTTGGCTTTCCCAGCCTCCGGAACTAGGAGAAATAAATTTCTGCTGTTTATAAGCTACCTCGTTTATGGTGTTTTGTCATAGCAGCCCAAACGGACCAGGACAAGGCCAGCGAGGTAGGTCCCTCTCTAATTCCCATGTCACACACGAGGAAGCGAAGGCTCAGCAAGACTAAGGAGCGTGCCTGAGACACACACTAATTCCGTAACGGGGCCCAAACCCATTGCAAATATGGACTGGTTACCCTCTGTACTCCTTCCCAGCACACTTGCCCCCAGAAGTGTAACAAGATCCTGTCTCTCTGTGACCGAGTCTCTCGGTAGTGCCATCAACCCTAAATTCTGAGGTCCTGGTTATTGGAGGCAGACGATTGAAGCCAGAGGTTTCCAAAGAACAGACCTCCGGCCTGGGCTGGCTGCATCCCAGTCCCCCGCAAGAGCTCCCGAGAAACACCCATACCCAGGTCCCAGTCCCTAAGGTGCTGCTTCAGCAGGCTTTGGGAGGAGCCTGGACTCTGCATTCTAATGTGCTTAGAGATCTACTTGTCTGAAGCCAGGCAGAGCTCCTTAAACCCCTGTGGCCCAGACACCTTTGGCAGGCAGGTGAAACCTATGGATCCCTTCTCAGAATAATATTTTTAAATGCATTATATAAAACAGAGTGTCCAGAATTACCAAAGAAATCAATTATGTTGAAATATCGTTACTGATTTTTTTTTTTAAATTACGACATAGTAATACATGTTCTTCTTTAACACCTTAAGTAAGAAGATCTGGTGTTGGGTTTATTACCATAAATTTGAGGGTCTCCAGGAGGATATCTAAGTATTTCAAGATAGCCACAGAAATAAAATGTGATATGACATGTTGCGATTGCCATAAGAGACCAAGGCGCAGATAGTGGTCACAGTGCAGAGAGCTACAGCCTACATTCATAACACAAACAAACACCAATATTGGCCAGAGATTGGAAAACATCAACATGTATTTTATATTCCTGACCATGTTTACAGACCTGGATATTATCACAGACTCCTTCAAGCTGCGTGGACTCCAGGCTAAATTGGGGCTATGGCCAACTGTCATCTAAAAAATTTAGAACATAGATTTCAAGAGATTTGTCATCTCTCCACAAATACAGGTTTTTACAAGAGGTAAAAATCAAGCCAAAGAGGTGCTTGATTTTCATTAGCAATGAAAAGTCTGCATGGATATTTTGATCTTTTCTTCCTTGCAAAGGGACTGTATTAAATGATTGGTTTAAAAATTTACCCTCACTACTGTAGTGGAATAGTAACCAAGAGAAATCACATTCGTGCAAATCTTATGGGGGAAAATGTTGCATGATTTATCTTTTTGTCGGCATCCTGACATCCTAAGATGAAAGTTATTTTTTTTTCCCACTCTCGCTTTGTTTTGCACTTATCCTAATTTTCTAAATAACGTGGTTTCCAGATTGCGAGAAATGATTATCCTTGTTCAGAGCAAATGGTGCCGGAGACATATTCATGAAAGGGCTGCGATCTTCCCGCAATCAGCCATCCTCTCCTTGGCCTCGTCAGAGCTCATCCCCCTGTGAATGAGATTACCTGAAGGTTCCAATGGATGAAGCAATAATGGAAAGCTCCAAGTTGCAACGAGGAACAATGCTTTATGAGAACCAGAAAGTTTGCTGTTTTTAGCTTTTCAATATATACTGGGGATAATAGGATTTTGTGCACGCTCACAAAGCATTTAATAGCTTTAAGCATTTCCTGCTTGCCGCTTTCAGTTGTGTGCCGCGGTTTAGGTAGGTTTAAATGTTTGCCAGGCTGCTCACAAATAATTATCTCCATGGCAGAGGTAACAGGGAGTTCAGCCTCACCTGCTGGAGCCGAGCCTGCCCCTCCCCAGAGCCCTTCCTGTGCATGCTCAGTGTCAGAGCCTCTGGAGGCAGAATAGAGATGTCAACCTAGGCTGATGGACAGCTGTCATCTCCGGGACACTGGTGAGCACAGGCCAAACCCCACCCACCTTTCAAGCCTAGGGACCCTCTCCTGGAAGCCCTTTCCTAACTCTCCGGGGCAGAAACAGCTTCCTTTCTTCACCTACCACCATGACACTTAGCATTTGTGATGCTCATTTCACCAGATGGAGCAGACGGTCTAAAACAACGGCTGCACACGGCCACAAGATCCCAATCTGCAAGGTGCATACCAAGCCAGTGACCCTCGTCCTCCATGGCAATCCCCTGTTCCCATGGTTACATATGTGGACTGGCTCACTCTGACCTCAGGCTCTTTTTGTTCTGGTTCTCTCATTCAATTACTCCCACTAAACCTCTTCAGAGGGAGGGCCTTAGGCCACTGGGTGGTTGTAATGATAAAATAATATCAATGACAACATAGGAAAGAGCCCTAACACCTAACTGTGTTTTAAGTACTTCATGTTTACTAACTCATTATTCATGCAACTGCATAACAATACCGTGAGTTATGTGCTATTGTGCGCTACATTTTACAGATGAAGAAACTAAGGCAAAGAGAGTTTAAGCAAATTGCTCCAGGTCACCCCATTAGGCAGTGATTGAGCTGGGCTGTGGCCCCTGGTGGTCTGTGCATACTTTCCCCTATTTTTCCATTTTCTCTTCCTTTCCCCTTTGGCTCACAGTCTGCTCCCCGTCACTTTGATACCCTCTTGTCCTTATGTCACCTCCTGCACCTCCGCCCTTCCATTGCACTCACTCGCCAAAACCACAACCTTGGATTGGACAAGCCGCCTGCATTTTCTGGACCGATATCCAAACTACTAACTGCCGGAGAAAAGCGTACAAGAACACAGAGTTGTCGCTGTCAATGTATGTCCTCAAACCTGAACTGGGACCTTGCCTGACACAGCCAGAGACGCCTGCTAAGTCTCCCAGGAAAACTCCCCCTTGGGCCATCGCTGCAGCTATTTTGGTCCTCCCTGTTCTCCAGGCTCCAGCTACCCCTCACTCTCAGCTGGAGACGTGGCCTGCTATTTATCCAGCGAGCAAGCCACCAGGCGGGAGCTGCCCTCATCGCCCAGCTCGTTGCCTGCACGTGCGCCACCTCCCACCCTCCCCATTACAGGGAGACGTGGCCCTTCGCCCCTGTGTCAGATCATCCATCCTCTTTCTTCCTCGGGGGCCTGTCCCACCTGTACCCACGCCTCTCCCTGTATCTGTCATCATCCCTGGAGGACTGCAGGCCTCCTAATTGGTCTCCCCGCGTCCCACGTGCCCTGTGTCTCCCCCGTGCACCACACTTCCCGGAGGGAGCTTTTAAAGTGCACATCTCACCGCTGCACTGCCCATCTCCCGTGTCCTCAGTGGCTCTGCATCCCACTTAGGGGTCTCTGCTGACCTGCTGTGGCCTCCTCTGCGGGCCTCTCTTGCTCCGGCCACAAAGTTTCTCAGTCCCCCAGGGACACACTGTGCCCTCTGCAATTCTGCAGGAGAGAGAAAAACACTTCTCACCCCCACCTCTCTTACTCATCCTTCAAGACATCGAAAAGCCACCTTCTCTAGAAGCTTCCCCAGCCCTTCCTTTGAGTCGTGTACCCCATAGACACATCCTGGTCTCACCAGCCACACGTCACCTCTCTGCCTGCTCGTTTGTGTCCCCGTCACGTGCTCAGGTCAGTGAGGGCTGGTGCCCCGCTCCTTTCACCCCTCACCAGAATCTGTAGGGTTCCCCAGCTGCCCTACTTTCTTTCTGTGCCCTGACCGAAAATCACAGAGTGCCCTGACCACTCTGTGACTTCGCCAGCTTCAGGTTTTCCCCAACAGCCTTGAACCCAAACCCATTTCCAGTCACTGATTCAGGCATCTAGGTTGTTGCCCAAAACACTGAAGGAAATTGGCCCTGGCCCTGAGCCAAATTCCGTAAACCCTCATAAAAACTCCAAACCCTGACCCCCTCGAGCGGACACACCTGGGTAGAGCACCCCTCCTCCACACCCTGCTTGCTCTGTCCACAGTGAGGACGGCTGCAGCACTCCGCCCCTAAGTCCCCCTGTGGGCCGCTTTGAATGGGTCACCGTGGCCGCCACTGCTTCCTTCTTTGGAATCCCAGCTGGCCCCATCTCAGGATGGTTTGGGGCACTGCCTGGTGAGAGCTCCCCAGCCGCCGCTTTTGGGGCCCCTCTGGGTATCTGGGTGTGGGTTCAGTGTGAGGAAACAGAATCCCTGCCCAGAGTGACATTTCAGACATCGTAGTGTTTGCTTTGCTGAATATCAAAACAGTAAGAAATAGAGTGAGGATTCCTATGGGAGTCTGGTCTCTGGATATAAAAGGGAATCCCTGAGTCAACACCGTGGTCCCGTGGCCTACACAGACGAGTGACGTTAGGGCCATCTAAAAGATAATAATTACGATGACATTGATAGTGTTTTCAGCATCTATGATGTGCGAAGCCCTGAACTAGGCACTTTGTGTATTATTTCATTTAATTCTCACCATTATTCTACAAAGGTTTATGGTTTTCATTTATAAATAAAAAAACAAAACTATGAGAAGTTAAATAACTTTTGCTGCACAGCTACTGAGTGGCAGAGTGTGGATTGCAACTTTGGATGTATGCATCGTCCTCATCCTCCGCGAGTCAGTCCCTGGAGCACAGGGAAAAGTAGTCTTTGTTTTTCTAATAATGATCTTTTATCGTCTAAATATCTCAAACTCCTCTTGGATATATTTTACTTCTGGGTTAGACAATTGAGCCTTGAAGGGGTTCCAGCCCTTGCACAGATGAAAATCCACATGTAGGTTTCAACTCCCCAAAACCGTAACCACTAATGGGCTACTGCTGACCAAAAGCCTTGCTGATAACATCAACAGTCAATCCACATATATTTTGTGTGTTATGTGTATCGTATACTGTAGTCTCACAATAAAGTAAGCTAGAGAAAAGAAAACGTTAGTAAGAAAATCATAAGGAAGAGAAAATCTATTAAGTAGAAGGCCTTCATCCTCATCATCTTCATGCTGAGTAGGCTGAAGAGGAGGAGGGGTGGGTCTTGCTGTCTGAGGGGTGGCAGAGGCAGGAAAAATATTCCCCAGATAGGGAGAACCACGCAGTTCAAACTCATGTTGTTGGAGGGTGAACTGTGCAACTTTAAACTCCGTGGCGTATAGACCACAGTGTAAAGAAAAATGCTCCCTGATTTGTTTTCAAGTCACTCTTTAAGGAGAGGCTCCTCACTCCAGCAGGGCAGACACATGGTGCTTGGTCCTCACCGGTCTGTCCCCCGCCTCCCAGGCCCCTGTCACCGAAGGGTGGGTTCTAACTGGGAACAGAGGTGTCCATCGGTGACTCACTCCAGGCCTGTCTGGATTCATGTGGCCCTTCTCATAGAAAGTGACCCAAACTGGGCACCAAAAAGAGCCAGGCTGGCCAGGGGACTTCACAGCCCCAGGGCTGCGGCCCTCAGGGAAGAGGGGAGGCCCGCACCTCACCTCCCACTTCTGGGATGGCGGCTGGGCTGCCACACGGGGCAGGAGATGGATGCTCTTGGAAACAGTGTTTGGGGGAGAAAGCAGAATTTAATGAAACAGCGCTTCTTGCTTATAAACAACCTCTCAGTGCTGGAGGCTGAAGACAAATAAGTCTGGCTGTCTCAGCCTAATCCTTGGTGACCGTGCCCAGGACGGTCCTCCAGAGAGAGCGTGGAAAGGGCGAGTCTCCCAGGATTGAAGAGGGATTGTAAATGGCCTAGAACATGTAATGAGCACAAATGCTCAAAGAGCAGTCAAGGCAGGGAACCGGCCCAGGCCAGAGATCTCAGGGGTGCAGGGGGCGGGTCAGCAAGTGCAGGGGCTGGTGTCATGGGGGCTCTCAGAGAGCGCGGGGGGCCTGGGAAGACCACTCTGGCCAAATGGGCCACTCTCACCTGGGCCTGAAGGCTGCCTGAGTCATCACATCCCTGCTGGCACTGGTCCTCTCTCTCCAAGGCCAGAGTTCCCACGGGAACACCCTGAAGCGGTTGGGGAGGCACGTGATCCTCCCGAAGGCGGGTACTAGGAAGGGGCGGGTGGGCCTGGCAGGGAGGGGAAGGGCCTTCTAAGGGAGGGCTCCCTCGAGATGTGGGTGTCCCCTCCAAGCAGGGGCCCGGCCCTGCACACCAGCTCCCCGCCCTCTGTCTCTGCTTTGCCCAGGGCCAGCCGCCCTGGCAATTCTTGATGTAGCTGAGCACAGGGCTTTAAATGAAAAGCAAAAAGCGGGTGTTCTCATTTGGTCTCCACCTGCACATGCCAATTCTGCCCTGGATTCGCCGTCGCTGGTGAGAGGCTGGGCTCTAGGATGACTCACTCCCTCTCTGGTATTTGTAAGCAAGCGAGTAATGAGCTACCAGGAACAGAACTTCAAGAACAAATTCAACCCAACAAATGCTACGCGAATCCTCTCGGGGCCTTCCTAGGGCAATGAGGCATGTTATATGGAGATTAGCAGAGAGAACAGCCAGTCCCCCTAAATAAATACATAATGGGGTGGTAAATACCGACAGCCGCATCCGCCTCCTCGGCCACGTTCCCCTTGAACACACGCTGCCTGGTCACGGAACTGTGCTCCTGGTTCAGATGGATTCTGGGGGAACCCTGCCCAAGTGCATTAGCTGCTTGTGGGCTACCCTGGCCTGCGGGACAATCTGTCTAGCCTCGGTCTGCCCCTTTGTGAAGTGTCAGGGTAGGCAGGTCATGATTTGACCTTCCTACATAAGATCTCCTTCATAAGATTTTATGGTGCAAACTCCTCACGTTGCACAAGAATGTTCCACGCAGGGAATCCTCCCCAACCCAGAGCAGGGCTGAGCCTGGGGTGTTTTCTTCACTGCTACACTCCCAGCATCATTCTCTGTGAACAACTCCCCCTTTCCTGCTCAAGAATCAAGAAAAATGATATTTTGATGCACTATTTGAAAAATCAAAAATAATGCAGAAAATGCATCAGCAACAAAATGTCAAAATTTGCAGTAAAGACAGGCTTCCCCTCACAAGCCCCCTCCCAGTCCCAGCCTTAAGAGAACAAGGCTCGTCTCGCTGGCTACGCTCTGGCCATATTTTCTGTGTCTAGGGAGGTGCCAGTTTCTCTCTTCACCCTCTTCCCCAACACACAGACCCACAGATGCATTTAACTCAGTTCTTTGGCTCACGGTGATCGTGCTCTTGAGCGTGTTCATGCATCACACTCCACTCACCCTAAGCCTAGATGGGAGCCCCTGGTGCACACTCTCACCCCGACCAGAGCACCCACCATCACCTCTGCTCTTTGGGAGTTGGGACTGGATTTTGTTCAATACCGTAATCCCAGCCCCAGAGCAGTGACCAGCAGACAGTGGGCATCCTTATCACAGGAGTGGTGAATGCATGGGCAGTCTGAATTGGAGTGGCTCCCAGCGCCCCAGCACCCCAGCAGGTGGTCCCCTGGGGCCTCGCTTCAAGCTACAAAAGCTCACAGTCACCAAAGCAGCCTGTCCCATGGTGGAAGAGCTTGGCTGGACACAAGGCTCTTCCTTACCTTGAGCCTAAAGGGTCCTTGTGAGAACGTCTTTTCAGGCATCTGAAGACAGGGCTCTCAGCCCCAGCCTTTTTTCTTCCTCTCTTTAGACCAAATCTCTACAGCTCCTTTAAAGGATTCTTCATAGCACTCCACTTGACGTTGGCTCCTGGGCCCCTGCAAGGGCTGCTAGAGTTACACCAGCCCCTCAACATCTTAGAATGTTGTTGGCTGATTCTTCTCTTCCTCAAAGTTTGCAGTCAGCTAGAAGCACCTCCACCTGCCAGTCGGAGTCAAGGCCAGAGTCACCTGTTGCCTGGGTTATGACCACCTTAACTGCCTAACTGGGCCCTTGTTTCTGCTCCTGCCCCATGTAGCAAGGCGGTATCCTTTCAGAACATAAATCAAAGCATGTCCCTATCGGTCAGGGGTCTCCAGGGAAATAGAACCAATGGAATGTATGTTACGGAGGCTGGGATGTCCCACCATCTACCGTGGCTGAGCTGGAGACCCAGAAAAGCCACTGGTGTAATTCAGTCGAGCACAAAGGGGAGCCGATGGTGTGAATCCCTGAAGACAGAAGATGAGATGAGACACCTGAGCTCAGTGGTCAGGCAGATGAAAAGGGGTGACTTTTTCCTTCTTCCACCTTTTGTTCTTATTGTGCCCTCGGTGGATTGGATGAGGCCCACCCACACTGGGTCCTGCCATTAAAATGCTAATGTCACCCAAAAATACCCCCACAGATACATCCAGGATAGTGCTTAATCTGGGCACCCTGTGGCCAGGCACATTGACATACAAGGTTAACCACACCATGCATCATCCTCTGCTCAAAACCCTCCCACGGCCCCTCCCTACTCAGAGCACACACTGACATCCAAGTGATGGCAGATGGTGGTTTGTCCTCCCACTTCCTGTCCTGTCACCCCCACCTTCCCTGATGCCACTCCAACCACACTGGCTTCTTTGCTGTACCTCAACTGGACCAAGTTTGTTCTGCTGAGGGGCCTTTGCACCTGCCATCCCTCCTGCATGGAATATTCTTCCCCCAAAAACCCACATGACTTGTTCCCTTACTTCATTCAGATTTGCCACTTAAATACTTCCTTACTCCAGAGTGTTCCCTGCCCACACTATTCAAAACAACCTCCCCTCCCCACCTGTGTCCTTATTCCAAATTATGCATTTGTTTGCTCGTCCGCTCCACGGGGCAGGGATTATGTCTGTTTTCTTCATTCCTACACGCCCAGTGCCAGAACGGGGCCTGGTGCACGGCCAGCACTCAATGAATAGCTGTGGAATGAATGAATGAACTGAAGTACCTGCACCCGAGTTGATCAGCATCAACACATAGTATTCCTGGGTACAGGGTCTGACAGTGTGGCCCATGTCAAATGTGCTTCTTTTCTTTCTATTCAAAATGGCACTTCTCCCTGTATCCTCAATCCCAAGCCCTGAGATCTCCAGGTTGCGCTGGAAGATCCAAACGTTTTGTCCCGGCTGTTCTCAGCCCTCACTGAGTTGCGCCTCTGGCCTGCCTTTCAGCATGAGTCGCCTGGTATTTTTAGAAGAGCACTTCTCGTGTGTTTGTGAGGGCCAATTACACCAGCTGCCTCTCTGGGTACGTTTCCACTTGCTGGCTCAATTTTATATTTCACACAACCACTGATGAGATTGCCCACAAAATATTTCAAACCTCGATGAAATTCCGGTCCTGGGTGTCCTTGGCCACCAGAGCTCATCTGGTGAAACACAAGAGGGCCATGAAAGAGATGGAAATGAAGAGTACGCCTGACAAGGAGAGGCCAAGGAGAGGCGGAGGGGCCTGCTGCACTGGGGGCCTCATCGGTGTTGGGGGGGGAATGCAGAGACCTTCATCCTCACTGGCCATCCTGGGTGTGACCCTGGCTCCTCTGGCACCAGGCTCTGCCAAGGGAAGGGTTTGGCTTTCACCTCAGTGTTGAACCTGGATGTCTGGAACCCAGGCTAACGACCTCTGGCTGGTGACTATCCTGTGTCTACCCAGAGTCAGCAGTTGGTCAGGACACAATGAACATGTGCTGCCTGAGGGAAAGAGAACATGAGGAGGGTTTATCAGCTCAACTGTTTACAGGGGATTCCAAACCTGAAGACTTTGGGTGGGCTTTAGGGGATCCCAAAACCAGCTCCCAAGATCGTTCATATAACGTCCTGAGTTTGTACCATCTTCAGGGGGAGGGTCCATAGATAGGTACCACAAGATTCTCAAAGTGGCTACTGACCCCAAAGCATTAAGGGCCACATGGTTAGAATATGGTGGGAATGCAGCCTGCAGGACAGGGGTGAGGGGGTCCAGTTTCTTCCTGGGGCGGTTCCACCAGCCTTCCTGCCTGGCCTCCCCTCCTCCTCAGCCTCCCTCACTCTCTGCTAAAGCCATACATAAGTTGTTACTGGCCACTCTACACGTGCCACGTGCTTGTCACTCCGTGCCTCTGCCAAAGTCCTTTGTCCGAGACACTCCCTCTTCTCCACCTCCAGCCAACTCCTGCTGGTCCTTCCAGACCCCTCCCCAAGGTTTGCTTCTCCCTGACCTCAGTGACCCCAGATCAGGGCTGCCCAAAGAGTGGCCCAGGGACCGGTGCCCATCCTCAAACGTTTGCAAAAAGATTCGCATGGAAATTGTGCGTAAGCTTTAAAAGCGTTTATAGCAATTTAACAGAGCAATTTTGTGTTGGTTGAATCTAATAATAAAAACTTGGGGCTATGTTTATTTCTTTTTTTTCGATTTTTTTCTAGTAACTCATTTGTACCGTATTTCTTAAAAGTATCACCCCATGATAGATTGGAAATAAGATAAGATGTGGTCCTTCACTATATATCAGTGTTTCTCAAACTTTTGTTCATTATCATCCCCCCATGGGGCATTTTTAGACTTTTTCCCCCCAAAATCACTTCCCTGATCCCACCATGAAATTTTAATACCATAGATATGCTGTATGTCTGCTGTGCGCTGTGTATCTGTGATCTACACATAAAAAGAGTAATACTCTTTTGCACCCTCCTCTGAGAACCAATTTTTGCCCTGTTGGGGGCCATCCCAGCCCTGATATTAACAGGAAAGCAGGCCACAGGTGGGCTGAGACTGTTGTGGCCCTGGGGGGGCGGGGGCCTGGCTCTGCCCCGGGAGGGATGTGGAAATCCATGGGGACGTTCTTGGCAGCTAATAGCTGTGCCAGAGCATTGCAATATGCACATTGTTATATATTTCCCTTGTCTGTTATAGTGAGGGCATCACAATAATTTTTTTTAAACTGTGGATGTAGCAGGTTTTATTATCCATTATCTACCTGCCAGGTCCTGTGAGTCCTTGACAGAGGAGGAGGAGGAGGAGGAGGCTGTGGTCATGCCTACATGGGTGGTCTCTGTTGATCTTGCCCCTCTGGCCATTTGCCCCGTGACCACCCACTGCCAGCCACTGGGACATCTCAGGGCAGCTGCAGAGAGCCCCATGGGCCGTCTGGAGAGGTTGTTTCCACAGTGTGGATAACTGGGTGTGGACGCTGATGCACAGGAAGCACTAGCTCGAGAAATGCCCCTCTCTTAGACACTTGTAATGCACATAGCATCATAAAGACACTGGGGGGCCACGTGGCAGTGAAGCCCATGAAACTCTGCTTATGTTGCAGGTTTCCAAGTGTGTCTGGAAACGCACAACTCCTTTTCTTTTTGCAGAAGACCTATGACAAGCCACAGTACTGCACTCCAAGGAACACGCTTTGGGAAAAACTGGGCTTGAAGTTTTATTAATGCATGTTCCTTTGCCCCAGGGTCACAGGCAATTGGACATCAATCGATAAACGTCAGAACCTCTTCCTCTTCTGTGCTGATGTGGAAAGGCCCAAGGTTCCTTGGGCGTGTGTGCCTGGCATCCAGACTCCATCACCTGGCTCTGACTGCCCCTGAAGTCAGTCTGAGGACACAGGCTCCTGTCACCATCCACTCCAGGCTGTGGTCATCCTCTCTCCCCAGGGCTTAGTGTAAGACTCAGCAGACGCTGGAGACTCGATCTCATTTCTTGATTTCTCTTAAATCAAAAGTGGATTAGTATTGCCCTGAAGATGCCCATAGTTTCTCACTTTCTCTCCCCTTGGATAACAGCCAAAGCAAATGAGGGTCACAGCCACAATTAGTGCTCAGGTCTGCTGAGCTGCCCAGATGGTGTATTTTTTCAGAAGAATCTTCAGCTTATGACCCTCAATAGTGCTCATTCATCCTCTTGCAGAGGAATGATCTTGAAAACAAAGAGATAAGCCTGAGCACAAAGTAACAGCTTAGGGAGCATAATGGATGGTGTGTTGGTTTGCTAGGGCTGCCATGACAAAGTGCCACTGGCTTAAACAGCAGAAATTTACTTTCTTACGATTCGGAGGCTAGAAGGCTGAGATCCAGATGTCAGCAGGGCTGGTTCCTTCTGAGGCCTCTCTCCTTGGCTTACAGATGGCCATCCCCTCCCCGCCCCCCGCCGTGTCCTCACACGGTCTTCCCATCGTGTGTCTGTGTCCTGCTCGCCACTTCCAATACAAGCACCAGTCAAGATGGATGAGGGCCCACCCCAGTGACCTCATTTTAACTTAATTCTTTAAAGACGCTATTTTCCAAATACAGACAGTTTCATGTGCAGGTACTGGGGGTTCAGGCTTCAACATATGAAATTTTGGAGGACACAATTGAGCCCGTAACAGATGGAAAAGGCATCTGGCCTCTCTAGTTCAAGTCTCAGAGAAACATAGACTGTCCAGCCTTGGGAGACTGCTGCACTCATTTATTTCATAAACTGGAAAAGTGAGGCCCCAAAAGGAGCCGTACCTGCCTACAGTAACACCCGAGAGCCAGGCAATCTGGGAACCTTCCCAGGTATCCCTTAGACTGTCAGTCCCATCTCCAACAAAAAACATCAAAAAATTATAAGCAATTTAAAAAGAGAGGAAAAGGAAACATAAGTCTCTAAGGGCTGATAATTGCCTGGAGTCTTGTTTTATAAAGGCTGGGTTATGCTATTCAGCTACAGTTTTCAAAGTTTGGCTCATGGAACCCCTGGGGATCCCCAGGCCTTCACAGGACTCCACAAGGTCAAAACAATTTTCACAGTTATGCTCAAATGTCATTTGCCTTTGCCACTTTCTGTCTCTCATGAGTGAACAGTGGAGTTTTCCAGAGGCCATGGAGCCTGGGATGATGTCATTGCTCTGATGATTGATGGGACGCAGGAAGCGGACATGAGAATACTACTGTTCTCTACTGGGTCACACATCAAGAGACTTGCAGCAAGGTCAAGCAGTGCCACTCTCCTTCTCATTTCTTTTTATTTGTTTGTTTTGGAAAATACCGTTATTTGTCACAAAAACGTGTTATTTTATGTGAATCTTAAATAGGTTTATTATTGGTGCTTTTGAATGATTTAATAAATATTTTAAAAGTTTTCCATTTTAATTTCTAATCTAATAAAAATTGATGGATAGGACGCACCTAAACAAAAACTCTTTGGGGTGTTCCATCATATTTAAGATTGTCAAGGGTGCCAAAGGAAGAAGTTTGAGAATGGGTGCTCTAGCACACTGAATTAAGTTTACTAACAAAACCACCATTTTTTTTCCATATTCCTTTATACGAATTTTTTTGTGTGTGTGTTTGATTTTTTTTTTTAAGACCTGGTTGAATTTCCCTCAGCCCCTAACTGATTACCTAGAACCCCGGGAGCACGCTGGCCTCAGGGCTACTCCTCCCACGTGGCCCGCCCCTCACTCTGTCTTGGCACCTTGGTTTTGGGGACACATTGGTCTACTGTAGATCCATATTTTGGGTCTTCAAGCAAGCTGAGTGTTTGTCCTTCCTCTTGCCATTGCCTGGTGACGAGAGAATGGAGGAGGGAGGCAGTGGATAGCAGAAGAGAGGGAAGGAGACAGCTGCGTGCCATCTGTGCACACCAAGGCTCGTGGTCCCGGCACCTCCGTGCCAGGGGCCGCACCATGGAAAGCAGTAACAAGCGCTTCCGCTTACCGAGGGCTTCCGTGGTGCCAGGCACCATTTTAGCCATTGGCTTGTATTTATGACTTAACCTCACAAAAATTCTGGAAAGCAGGTATCTTGCTGATGGGGAAAAGGAGGCGCAGAGAGATTAAGTACCTTGCCCAAGGCCACGGAGCTAGTAAACGCAGAGGCGGAGTTTGCATTCGGGAAGGCGGGTGCTCTGTGCCGCTGTGATAGCCTTTGTCAGGGGCTCAGGAGCCCCCAGTCTGAAAGGAAGGATAAGGTTCAGCCCAGGAGATGGGAGGCAGGTGAATTGTGATGCAGACCAAATACTGCAGTCGTTCAGAGCAGAGGACCCGGCCTTGAGTAGAACATGATGCAGGCAGGAGGAGACGGGGAGAAGGGAGGAGACGGGTGTGAAATCAGATGGGCCAGGGAGGAAAGTCCAGGCTTGAAGATCCCAGCTCATCTCCCTGGGAGTCCCTCAAAGTCCAGCCCAGGGCATTGTAAGAGACAATCCAAATGTCACCCAAGAGCACTACCGTCAACTCCCTGCTACCTACCATGTCTTAGAACTCGGCTGGGAGAATCCTTATTTAGGGAGGATTGTCTGAAGAGTTGGTGTTCTTCCTAATCTTCCCACCTCTTCCTGTCTCTAACCAGACCAGAAGGCAGTCTCTCAGCCCACAAACCAAAGTGACAAAGACCAACCCAGACCGTCAGGTCAGCTCCTGAGAGCTGCCACGTCCCGGAAGGGTCGGATCCTGAAGTGACATGAACTTCATGTTGTAGCAGGCAAGACAGGAGTCATGGCGTGGGGCTGCATTCAAGATGAAAGCGGGCAGAGGCTGGCAGAGACATGGGTATGTGCGAAGACAGGCGCACCGAGGGCTCGCAGACAAGGCCACGCATCCCAGGGACAACTGGACTTCTTTGAAGACCCAGGGTTCCGGCCGCTCTCAGTAAGCCTTAAAGGCCTTTGTGTCCAGTGTTGGAGCTGATGCTCCTAATACTTGGGAAATTATGCTCTCATTTTCTATGCTAGGAAAGCCCCAGGAGAAGAAGCCTAGAACATACTGGTAAGCACAATGGGGCAATCTCAGAGTCTGAGCCTGCAGAACAGGCCTTGTGCTCATCCAATGGCAGGGCCACCGTGTTGCACATTCTAGGGGCTCTACTCATGCAGATTCTGTGATGGGTCCCTGTTCCCCTGTACAGTGTGCTCCAGAGCTGTGCAGCCTGTGGTCCCGTCCACCAGGTTCTTTTGCTGCAGGGCCATCACCTCAAATGCCAAGAGCCAGCAAAGCTCACAGCAAAGGAGCCGGGCAGACTGCAACAGACGGTCTACTGGATCTCCAAGGAGTGAAAAACAAACAGGTCCCCTGATATCCATCAGGAATGATATTCTCTTTTTCTTGTTGACAGATGAAAAATATTGAGCCCCAGGGACCATGATCAAAGGAAAAACACTTTACTCAACTCCTAAGGAAAGAGGACAAGAGCCCTTTCCTAGTGACACAGTATGTGGCCAAGCTGGAAGAGGGACCAAGGGAACCCTTTAATGCACAATTGAGGTTTTATATCTATCCTAGGGTGTTATAGTCTTATCATGGCTGTCAACAATAGAAGAAAGAAGAAATAATTATGTTTATCCATTATCTGCCCATCCATCCATCCATCCATTCATCCGTCCATCCTTCCTTCCTACAAATGTTCCACGAAGGCCAACAACATGCCAGGTGCCATGCTGGGCTGGTCTGGACATACACTGATGAATACGGTAGACACAGACTCTCTTCTTAGGGAGCTTGCACTCTAACAGAGAAGGGAGCTAATGAAGCAATTAGGAGTATTTCAGGTACACTGAGAAGAAAAGGAGACGTTCAGGGTGTCACGAGAGCACGGATGTAAGGCAAGGAAGAAAAAATGAAAAGAGCTCAGTAAAAAAGCAAGTGCATTCCCAGCAGAGTTGCTCAGACTGAATTAATACTCACCCGGCTAAAACTCTCTTTACCTAAGGATCCAATTAAAATATGAAAATGCTGTATTTCTCATATCTGCATTTGAATATATGACTTAAGCCTATAATTAACTGAGTTTTCAAAAAATGCAAACCAGTGAAATCTCGGACCCATATCCTGTCTCTGGCTATTTACTAAATCCCCTATTAGCAACTAGACAAAGGCCATTGTCCCAAAGGCAGTAATTTGGTCTTCAGTGTGATCTGAATTTGCAAGCCGATGTGAATTGAGAATCAGAATAAACCTGATATTTATCCAAAAGGGGAAAAAAAATGCTTGCTGATGCCAGAAAAAAATGACAACCGGAATATCTGAAGAGGTCAGCAGAAACGTGACATTGAGAAGGCTTTATGCTTCTGACGATTACTCCTTTTCTGTCAAAAAGGTCTGCTGCCTTTTTCTATTAATTCCATCCTATTTCAAAATCACCTCTGGGTGGGAAGAATGGTCTCAGAAAACTTTCAGAAATTGTGAAAAATGAGCTATGTATTGATGAAAGAGGAAAGTCAAAAGGTTCACGCTTCCCCTGTATTACACCGAAAGCAAAGTGAAGGGACCTCTGTCACCTCCCACTTCCAGCTAATTTTAGGGGCAAGGGGGAAGGGATGGAACTTCACTTCCTCCATTGGACTCTCACTGGTACTGATGAATGACGCAGAGCGCGACTGAAGCCTGGGTGCCATGTCCATGTGGGAGTCCCACGGTCAGGAGATACACTCTGGAGCAGACGTGGCTCCAAAGCTGGTGGTGTTCTTGGTTGACACAGGCAACTTCCCTGATCTACCCTCCAGAGGGACACTGTGGTCAAATACAACTGTGGGTGTGGTCCCCACCTAGGGTGAAGTCTACTGGGCACGGTGTCAGCAGGCCTTCCTTCCCCCGACCACTGAGCACGGACAACTATGATTCAATTGTCTACACAGCATCTTTGAAGAGGGTCTCCAGGCCTCTTGAGTCTCAGAGTCCAGCCATCCCAAGATGGTGTAGAATGTGCTCATGCATGGCGACCCAGAGACTGCCATGGATGGAGGATGTGCGGTGGGGGGTCATATGACGTGGTACGCACAGGGGTGAGTGCTTACCTGTTCTCCTCTCTCCCATGGGAAATCCAGGTCTTTGACCTCTGACCTCTAACCATGCCTCACAAAAGTGCAAGAATAGGGCATCTTTAAATTAACAGAGAAGGAGAAAGCAAGATGTTTTCAGATTAAGTCAAGCTACTCTTTGGCCAGTTTTTGAACTAAATACAGATTCCCTCAGGAGGAGAGGAGATGGCAGGGGAGGGTAGAAAGATGAGGAAGGGCAGAGCGAGCCAGCAGGATAGGAACCAAAAAACGTTCACACAGCAGGGCTTGGGAGACTGGAGGATTGGCGGTTCCAGAGGAGAGACCTAGGGGAGAGACAAGGGGACAGTAGTGGCTTAGGGACCTCAGGTTCTCTCCACGAGAGAGGTGGCGGCTAGGAAGGAAGGAGACTGGCCAGCTTGTATGACGAAAAAGGAGCCAGCAAGAGAGCTGAGGAAAGAGTGAGGACAGGAGAAGCAACCAAGTCCCTGAGCAGATGGGGAAGGAACCTAGGGTTCAGTAGTCTTCAAGTTCAGCCTCAGATGCTTCTGTGAACCGCCCCCCTCAGGCTCCAAGAGCAGACCCAGGTTCTAGGAGGAGCCCCTGTCTAGATCACCTGCCAGACACATGTGTCTGGACCTTGGCAATCCACAAAGCACGGCCCTCTGGTTGTCTCAGATGGCTGGGGGCGTCTGGACAGGCACTGGCGCCGTCTTCCGGAGGCTCAGTCCAGCAAAGAGCCACCTCCAGAAAGGGGACCTGGGTTTCTGAGCCCACGCTCGGGCTCGTCCTGCCTCCTGCGCCGTCCCTGCCACAGCAGAGCTGAGATATGAGGGTTCCTGCCTCCGCCCCCGGCCTCATCAGAGAAGACCTGCTTACTTTCCTCCTGTCCAGCCAGGGGGAGGCCGAGCCTCTTCTTGTGGCCTCATCCATTCAGAGGCCGTTGGAGAGAAAAGGAGTTGATGCAGAATAAGGAGGCAGAAGGCGCTTTGCTTCTCAAGTGCAGGTCGACAAGGGCGTCAGGTGCTTTAACCTGCTCCACAGGCTGGAAAAGCCATATCTGCGGCCGACGGTACCACAACTTGGGGGGCTGCATGGCAGATGGAGGCCTGGGAAAGCCATTGACTGACAGAGCCTGGGACAAGAGGAGCAGAGCAGGCTGGCAGGTTGGAAGCCAGTCTGGAGAACGTCCCGATTGAACCATTACTTCGAAAATTAAATATGACAAACACCTGTCCAGTTGCATGAGGCTCTGGGAAGATCTCTGCATACCACCAGCTGGCACTCTGGCCTTACCAACTCCCCCGGAGCCTCCCCTCCGGGGCTGGGTGCCTCCCCACCAAAAGCCACCACCGTGGTGCTGGAGGTCTTGCCAGTCACGTTGGTCTTGAAACAGGCTGTCTGGGCAGGAAACAATAATCCGTCTCCACTTTAAGGAAAGCTAGAAATGTGAGGTTGGAAGTGACAGGCTGAATATCCCCTGTCTGAAATGCCCAGGGCCAGAAGTGTTTCAGATTTCAGATTTTTTCATATTTTGGAATATTTGCATTCTACTTAAAGGGTTGAGTATCCCTAATCCAGAATTCTGAATTCTGAAATGTTCCAATGAGGATTTGCTTTGAGCGTCATCTTGTCACTCAAAAAGTTTCAGGTTTGGGAACATTTTGGATTTCAGATTTGGGGTACTCAACCTGTACCCCATGAACGACTTCTTGGCAGTGTACAAAGAAAAATATGGGTTGATCCAACTTAATCCAATCACAAAAATGTGGGGATTAAGGGCCTTTTTGTTTGTTTGTTTTGAAATACTAACTTTGTGTAGGGTGACAAGGTTGAACAGTTTTATCATAAGATCATGAAAATCATGGACTATAGGGATTAAAATTAGCCAGTCCCGGGTCTTACAGTGAGTGAGCCAGACCTGAAACACATCAGGGTTCTTGACTCTCAGTGCTACAATATTTTTATACCTGATTTTTCTGAAATTCTGTGTTCTGGAGCCAACAAGGATAGAGGGAGGTTACTAAAAATACCCAGATAGAAAATCTGACCGGTTAGGAGACCAAACGTGATGATCTGGAATGTCCCTTCAAGCTCTCTATGGTATTGGTCCTCCCTGACAGCCCAGTCTGCTCACGGTGGAAAGCGGACTCTGACGTGGCCGCAGCACCTGCAGAATGACACTGCCACAAGGCTGGTCAATGCTGACCCTTCAGCACCCCCACCTTTGATTTCCTTAATGCGATTGCTCTGTCTCCGTGCTGTCCGACTAAAGGTCAATTCCTGTTTGCTCTCTAATAAATGGGCTGCTTGATGTTGGGGGGAAAAAAGACCAACAGAAAAGCTTCATTGCCATCTACAAATAACTCCAAAGTAAATCACCTACCTTTGGGTTTCTCCTTTGAACTTTTCAGTTTTCATCACATGCAAATGTAGCATCATTAGCTCTCTCTTGCAGCATCTACCCCTTGATGGAGTAACTGCCTCTCAGAAAAGATCATGCTTTTCTGAACATGCTGTAGTTTTGGCTGCAGCCTCGAACTGCTGGGAATGCAATTGCTTTTTAATTGGAACCAACAGCCAGTGTTGGCTTGGATTCAGAGCTGACCTCCCAGCATCAGAAATGCCTGCTGGAGTCTGAGGATCAGTGAGAGACTGGCCTTCGCCACCTTTGAGCTGTGACTCCCAGGGCAGGCTCTGTTTGTACCCGGGAACTCTGCGGGCTCCAAATGCAGAATTTCCCTTCTCTGACCAGAAAAAGGACTGACTGACTGCTTGTCACTGATGGGGACTCGCAAACAGGGAGAAAACCGACGGGCTCACGCAGAGAGTTTTCACCTTGCCCTGTTTATGTCTGCGAGGGCGTGAATAAACCAGAAGCTCAGACGAAAGGGAACAAAAGAATCACCAAGGAAATTTTTAGTGTTTTCCATCAACATGACAGGCCAAAACGTTCTTTCCTTTCCAAAGGGAAACAATTGCAGAAACGGGTTCTCTTGTCTTCTGTTACTGAGGGGGAGTAATCAGTATTCTGGGAAGGAGCCCATCGCTTCAGGTTCTCATGCTATCAAGCAATTATTTGGAATTTATGACTTATTAATACAACAGCGCGGCTCATCTGCTCGCTATGCTAAAAGGCTTGCGCTTAATCAGAGCATCAGCACAACGGCTTGCTAAACACAATCTCTTCTCTACGCATTCTTTTGATTTAACTAATTTTGACCCAACACGTGAAGGGCGCAGAGCTGCAGGCCAGGCGTCCACACCGAAACACAGGCAGATTAATTATGCACAATATAAAGTGACTAATCCTAGGTGTCTAAAGAGCTATTTCCACATGCACAGCTCTTCAGATGGGAGATGTGGTTGCGCTAGATTTGGCTGCAGTTCAACGTGGGTTGAACATTCACGTAAGGAAAAATCCAAACCATTCAGGAAAATTCCCTGTTTCTCCCACTCACACTCACTCCAGCCTGACCTCAGATTCCTTTACTCTCTTAGCCTAAGTCTGCAAACAGTGCGTAAAATTGTCTGCACTGGGGGCACATTCTATTTGGAGTCAGTGTACGATGTTAATACAAGCTTAGCAAGGTTTCTAAGAACAAAGAAACCTGCCTTGGCCTGAGTGAGGCTGATTGCTTCAGCCAAGAGATGGGGCCACTTGCACTCAAATTGTGGCCGGGCGGTAGGTGTGTGGACCATCCAAACTCATCTTCTGTGATCCTTACTGGGGAGTCTCCCCTCCAGCAAAGATGTCTCCCCCACCATGCCCACACTCTCTGCTCTGGGCCATAGGCCTCCACCCAAAGCTCCCAGGCCATATGCCCCTTGACAGTCACCGTGTTTTCCAGTGACATCAGGGCATCCCGGGCTGTTCCACACCATGATCTTCCTCTTTTTCTGAATTCCTTCAGCACTTCCATGGCACCGGATAATACATAATTTCTCCCTTTCTCCGAGAGTTTAGTGTATGAATGCCAACTGGTGAGGAAGTGCTTTTATGAGTGTCTCACTGCTCCAGGCCTGAGGATGCTTTGTCATCTAGCAAACATTTATCGTGTATTTCTGTGCTCCAGGCATCATGCAGGGGCACAGTGAGGAAGAGCAAAGAGATTCATAAAGGCAGCGGGACGTGGCACAGAAGATGATAAGCAGTTGGGAGAAAGACAAATCAACAGATGATTTGTATTTGTCCACGATGTCACAATGTCGCATCAAGTATAAGCAGAGGGGGAGTCCTGGGCTGCAAGCGAGTGACGAATGGAGCTGGAGGTCAGCGGCACTTGCACTGGATCTTGAAAGGGGGTGTGCAGGACGGGTCCACGGTGGCCCAGCCGAGGGCAGATTTCAGTCTGACAGCAGAGAGCACAGCAAACATTTCTCAAGAGGAGACAACAGGCCTCCGTTTGCTTTAGCAAGAGGAGACTGCGGGGAGATGCTTGGGGGTGGGTGGGGAATAATGGTCCAAGGGAGAGTGGGAAATGGAGCAGGGAGCAGATGTTTCGGGGAGACAAGCTGAAGAGGGCTCAGAGGGAACCTGTGGGCAAATGGGATGTGGAGAGAAAGGAAGAGGGTGGAGGCAAAGATAAAACACAGCCTCAGAGGCCATGTGGCCACACTAGATTAGGGGTTTTTGACCATCATTGAATATTCCCCATTTCCACAGAGCCCCACGTGATAATGACGACCACATTGAAAACTGTCCATTTACCCTTGAACATTACTTTGGCGACACCCCTTGGGTTCCGGTAAGTACTGTTTTCACTTGTATTATTTTTTAGTAGCCTGTTAGGATTTTCTTGGTTGTCTCCTTTGCCCAAGAATGGTGTATTCAGCAACATTTTTCAATATCTAACACATCTTTCCATCAAGGGGCTTTTTATTTAATGCTATAGCATCAAGTTTTGGTTTTGTTAGATCGTTATCAGAGAATGAGATCTGCAAAATTTCTATGTTTTAAGATCTATGAAAAATTTGCATCTTAGTATATAATCATTTTTGTTATTGATCGGTGGACACAGTTGAAAAGAAGTTCACATTCTCTTTTCGGGAGGTACTGAGGTTCTAAAAATACATGCCTTTATTAATTATGTGTGTTCATACATTCACCGTATAATTGATGAATAAGTGTTTGTTGATTAAGCTTAATTATGCTTTTCATATCAGCTATATAATTTCTCTCTCTCTTTTTTTTCCTTAGTCTGCTGTGTGTCAGGAGTGGTGGAATAAGAATTTCTACTTTCTTGTGGCCACTCTGATTCACTCGATGCTTTGTGCTTTGGTTTCTTCTTCCTCTCCCCAGTGGCTAGTCCTTTGCTCTCTTCTCCAAGCTCTTGCTACTCAAAAGGGAACATTTATGACCTCGGACTTCCTCTTCCAGGCCTACTGGGACCTGACTGCCCTTCAAATGCTTCCTCAGTATGAATCCAATCTGGCAAGTCCAGGGAAAGGACTCAGAATAAATGAACCAATGCCAGGGAAGCAGAGAAAGCATCTCCTTCGGTATAGACATCAAGGCTGCGATGCAGATCCTGGGTGAGAAGACTTATACAGACAGAGCATCCTCTGATGGCTTTGATCAGGAAGAATAAAAGATGCCCAGTGACAATATTGCTATAGCAAAAAAACAAAAACAAAAACAAAAACAAAACTGAGATGGTATTTGCTATGGACCTAGCCAGAGAATGGAGGAAACCAGGTCTCCCTTTGCAGTTATAATAGCAGAGCCAAAAATTATTTGACTCTACTTAGGAACCTCATTATTTTGATGCTGCATGTACTGGTGGAACACTTTTCCTTTATTTGGTTTTTACTAAGAATACTGTGATGGCAATACTTACTGCTCACCAAATATCCATGTGATGCCCTCGTGTCCTGCTCACCCTGTTGTTGGTTGGAGCCTTGTAACTCCAATGAGTGTGAGTGGAAATAACATGCATCACTCCTGGGCCAAAGCATTTCAGAACAAAACTGGCACTTCAATCTCTATTCTCTTTTCCCGGCTGCAGTGACCTGAAAGCCAGTTCCAGATGGTGAAACTATCAGATGATGATATAATTTATGCACTCATATGCACATTTCTGGGAGTGAAAGAGGCACTTGTAATAATTATGTCAGTTCACAGGAATAAATCAGGGTTTTCCAGGAGAAAACAAAATATGAACACCCTGTGTCATGCAAATGGGAAGCAGATTGGATCCCTGAGTGACCACTTGGAAGGGAGCTGCCCCGGAGAGCCCTTCCACTCTTTCTGGACTTAACATGAGCGAGACCTAATTTTTTTGTGGTAAGCAATAGAGAGTTCAGGGCCAAGTTGTTACCATCACAGAGCTTATCCTATCCTGACGGACTTCTTTAGGAAATATCAGTGTGTCTCCCAAGGAAGCTAACCATCAGCAGAGAAGGAAGAGGGTTTGGTTCACATTTGGTCTACTTTGTCGAGAATACCAAGAGAAAAGTGAAAATCAAGAGATTTAGGAGATTGCTCTCTTTCTCTTTTCATCTGGGATTTTTTTTTCTTTCTTTTTCTTTGGGAACTCCGATTATTCATAGATCACATCTCCATGTTTTACTACCAGTTCAGTCATCTTTTCTCCAATTCCTTTGGAAATACTCTTAAGTTTATCTGTTTATCTTCTCCAGTGTTGATTTGCTCTTTTGTGCAACCAAAAATATAGTGCAGGTACATGTTTTCTCATAATTTTTATTTTGCTTTTTTATCACATGCCACCCTGTTTATGATTAATAGATATAAAGCCCTCTTCTATCTTACTGAGAATCTGTAAAAGCTGTTCACAACTTTTCCATGGGTTTCAAGGATGAGATAATTTAGATGCACCTTTAATCTCTTAGGACTTTATTCTTCTGTGGTACAAAATGTTTTCACAGGCTTTAGCTGGTTTTTTTCTGTTTGCTCACATTTTTTTGTTTGTTTAGATACTTTTCCTGATTGTTCACGTTGTTTCATCAGCCATTCTTTCAACTCAAGAACTCGGAATTTGAGTTGAAAGAATGGATGGTGAAACTCTTCAGTTTCTCAGGCAGTATTAGAAGCATTTTTAATGGGCTTCACACCGTACCACCATCTTGGATATCAATCTGTACTTTAACAAGGCAGCCAGCGTAGGAGACGACACTGGGAACGGGCCGCTGATTTCTGACCACCACGTAATTCTGTGGCTTTGCCTTCTACTCCAACGCCAGCCTCTTTCAGATTCCCCACACATCCCATCCATACTGCTTGTGGCTTCTTGAACATATCAATCCATCTTGCCCTGTTGTCGAGACCTGTGATCCGAAACTGTGAGCAAGGTAAATCAAAATGGGATTCGTGCTCACCTGTGTGCATGGTCAGTGCAAGCGCGTATGTGGGTATGAACATGGGTTAATGACGGCCAAAGCGGACAGAAGTCAACTCAGTGAGACCAAAGACCTACCAAGAATTATCCACCCGTCACACGACTGTTTACACACTGGGAGAGCAGGGGATGATGAGGGTGGGTGTCAGGCCCACGAAGAGATGAGACACTGTCTAATCAGACTACTGGGATACTGCAGGGAGAACTTTAACAGACGTGAAGATGGAAATGTACTGTGACTGCCGTGAGATAAGATCAGATGCTATCACAGGTTAATAAAAACAGGACACTCCTCAGGGAGAAAGTGATGGGACAAAGACAGGACAATGTCGCAAAAAGATACCCCTGCCAAGAGCTAGAGAGCCTCGTGTTAAGTGCTGGCCATCTGAGCACACCAGCCACACGGGGACAGATTCCAGGTGGGGTGGGGAACACAGGAAATGGGGTGGGGAACACAGGAAAGAATGTGCGCAAATTAGTTGCCGTCCAGAATCATTTATGTCATAGTCCACTATGATGAGTATCAGCTGGCCTTCCTTGACCGCAGAAAGTTTCCCTTAGGCTAAGTTATCTCTCTTTCCTCTGCGCATGTTCTCTCTTCCCCTGGAATCCCATCACTCCTCCCCGTCCTTAAGGCATGATCAGAAGTCACCCTGGACCCGCAGGCCCTGGAGTCCCCTTCTGTAACCCCAGATTGCCCCGGGCGGGCACATCTATATTATTGTGCTCATCACGCCTTATTATAACTATTGATTTCCTGGGTTTATTTTTTTTGCGAACAGAACTTACAACTTCTTCCCCTTTATATCCCTAGAACTTCGTACTCTGCTTCAAACCCTGTAGGAACTCTTTGCTCAGTAAATATTGAATAAATGAGCAAGAGAATGAATAAACAGAATGTGGGCCCCAAGTAGGATTTTCCTCAAGTTTAAATACGCAGCATTCAAGAGCGAGACAAGTTTGAGGGTGAAGAACATGGCAGCTTTCAAGGTAACTCTGAATTCGATCTTCTCAATGTAGCTTCACTGGTTGTTTCAGAAGGGACTTCCCCAAAATGTTTTTTTGTTTGTGGGAAAACAGGCGTGGTGATTCCCTCTGTGTCCACAGCATGACAGGACCTCGGGCTTTAAGCACAGAGCAAGGGGTAGGAAACACCCCTTGCCCCCTGCCCTGCTCTTGGCCATATGAAGGGCCGTGTTCCTTTCTAGACAACACAAGAGAGAAAGCTCTGGACCCAGGAGGCTTAAAGCATGAGATTAGAGGACAGGTGAGGAACTGGGTACATTTACCCTATAGAACAGAGAACTTCACAAAAGGGGAGTGGATGCCGAGGGTCAGACCCCTGTGGTCTGTCATCAGAAGGGATGCTGAGCAGAAGAACTTGAACTAGTGCTCAGGTGAACAGAACCAGTGTCCCTGCCTGAGCTTCAGGAAACACTGTGTGGAAGCTCTAGGGAAAGGAATTATATGGCAGAACTGTGTGGCGGTTAGTTACACTTCTGGGGTCACGCTAGAATTCAAAACCTGGCTCCTCTATTTGCAAGCACTGTGACTCAGCTTCCTTGCCTGTGTGATGCTAACAACAACAACAACAACAATAATAGTAATAATAGCTCACTGGGCAGTTCTAAGAATGAAATAAGGCAATGAGCACTTGGCACAGTACTTGGTTCACGCTAGCCATGAAAGACACGTTTCCAGTGGTCTCAGCAGTCCCGTGGCAGGAGTACTGAAGGTGGTGAGTGTCTTGTCGCTGGAGGGGAGCAAGCACAGGCCAGCTGACACAGGCACAGGTATTTCACTGTTTATACTACACACCTTTTAAGTGCCTCCCAACAGAGCTCTACAATGAATCTGGGAGCCTGAGAATGACCTGGCACCTCCCCTGCCCCAGGGCTCCAGCCCGATGGACCCCCCAGTAGCTGCAGAGAGGCAGAGGCAGAAGCAAAACCTCATTTGTGTTCAAGAACCATCTCGGAGACAGCAAAACATAGACTCAATTATCATAATTCCATTCTTAATTTGAAATGCTCCAATTATTCCACATTAGAGCAATTTTTTTAAAGCTGAAACATCAAAGGTGCAGCTTTTACTTCCTCCCTCGGTTACCACTGGAATCAAGGAGGGTCAGTCTGGTTTTGGGTGCAAGCTGGGGGCGGAACCTGCCCCTCCAGCAACAGGCCCTTCAGCCTGGAATCTAAAACCCCTTCTCAGCACAGACTGAGGTTAAAAACAGCGAAAAGTTCTGGTCTGAGAGAACTGTTTGCCAAAAAATGGCACAAAATAGCATTATTTCTCTTTGTAGATGTGCAGCATGGGTGAGAAATACTCTGCACATTTTTTTTTAAATTAGGAATGCTTGTAAAATTCCTTCCTGAAAAGATCGTGAGCTTAGGATAAGAAAGAAGTCAGGTGAGACAGGCCCGGGGCAGTCAGGAGGCTTAGGGGCTCACTTAGCAGGTGGGGAAGGGGGTGGCAGAAGCCAGCCTTGCATGGGTCAGCTGGAAGGAATCCATCTGCAGCTGCCCAGCCAAGCCCGCTCCAGTCCCACCCGCAGCTGCTGGGATGGAGAGCCCAGCGCCGTGCAAAGGCACCGGGAGAAAGTCACATTTGGACTTCACCGACGTTCTGAGGCTGATACATTCCCTGCTTGCCAGGCTGTCGGGCCCCTGCCTCCCCTTGAGTAACTTCCTGATTCCCAGTTTTCTTCCTAATCACCCCCTTCCTCCTGTCGTCCCCCTGCTCCCTCCCCACGATCCCCGCTCTCTACTGATCCATGATCCAAAATGACCCCCTGGAAGGTGCCAACCCCCCTCTCCGATGGGCTCACACAGGTCAGCCCCGACCCACACGGGCAAAGGGCATCAGCTCTGGACTTTGCCTTCTTATTGCAGCTCCGCCGATCACTTAATCTGCATGTGCCTCAGTTTCCCAGCTGTAAAGTGGGAAATAAATAAGAGTACCTATGTTACGATGTTGCTATGAGCACTCCAATCATGCGGCACAGTGCCCGGCAGGTGGGGAGTGATGACTGACAGCTGTCACCACGACCATGAGTCCCTGGCCCTTCTTGGCTGCTAATCCCCTGCTCAGCGCTTCCCCATGTACCGTCTGGTTCCCCATTTCAATCTCTAGCTTCCTGTCCTCCAGGAAAAACTGGCTCTCAGTATAAATCACTGTTTCTCAACCTTGCCTTTTATTATCAACCCCCCCAAGGAGACTTTTTAGGCTTTTTCTTCCTAATTGGCTTCCTCCCCCAGGAAATTTTAATACCCTGGATATGCCGTATGTCTGCTTATGCACTGTGGCTCTTTGGAGGACTACAAACCACTGTAATATCTAAGATTTTGCCCCCCAAAAACCAATGTTTTTAGCCCTTGGGGGCCATATTGCCCCCTTGGGAATGCATGGTCTAAATCTGGAGTTCTCAACCAAGGGCAGCTTTGTGTCTGCTTCTCTCCCCAGGGGGGCGTTTGGCAATGTCTGAGGACATTTTTGGTTGTCACAACTTGGTTGGGGGGCAGAGGCACCACTGGCATCTGGTGGGTAGAAGCCAGGATGCTGCTACACCCCTGCAATGCACAGGACAGCTGCCCTTCCCACCCCTGCACACAACGAGTGATGATCCGGCCCCAAATGTCAATAGTGTCCCGGTGAGAAGTTCTACTCTAATGGGCGGCCTGCGGGAGCCCTCTTGGAGCCTAGACTCAGGCAGAGGAAATAGCTTAGTGTAAATTTCAGCTGGCCCTGGCTGGCGTTCAGAGCTGCTGCTGCAGGAGAAGGACATTTCTTAAGACGGCCCTGAACGATGCAGTGGCAAGACAAGATTCGAACTCAGGGCTTCTTGAGGCACTGGCTAAGACCACACTTCCATATCCAATGGGGGTCCCAGGCCTTGGTGAGCCCCCATTCTGGGGTACCCTACTCAGGTGGTCATCCTCTGGAGACCCACAGTGGCTGACCTTCAGAGGGTGGCAGAGGGCGGCATCAGCCTTTTAAATAAGTAAGAACAAAGACCTTAAACATGGAGCTTCCCCAAGGCCATAGGACCAGCCTGTGCCCTCTCAGGCCCTGTCCCTTGAGCAAGTCTGTTCTAAGCCCACGTAGGATGGTGTGGTTCTCCCTTGGATGACTTCTCATTAAAGCTGGGACATCGTGAGCAAAGATGAAGGCCAAGACCGGTGCGATGAGGACCGCAAGGGACACAGAGCAAGACTCAGGCAGAAGACACACAGGCCCACATCTCCAAGCCAGGCAGTCATGCAGCACTGGCTGCAGGGGACCCCGGAATGGAGCCAATCCCACCACCTCTGCCAGGAAACCTCTTTGGCCTCCCAGCTCCCTAACATTCTGCTTTGCATGTGACACATGGCGCCTCTCACTCTGGCCTCATGTTACACTTAGCAGCTCATCTGCTTACGTCCTCCATCTCTGTGACCCCTCTAGGCCAGCAACTCCTCCTCTCTACTGACACAGGGCCTGACACCAGGCTTCGCTCATTTTCTTGGATGCAGGACTCAGAAATGTTTTTTGAACTGAATTTAATTCCTTCTTGAGTGAGACCAGCTCAGTGTTGCAAGGACCACATGTGAGAGCAGAGATACCCCATAATGGAGAGTCCAAAGGACAGGAGAGGGAGGACAGACTGCCCCAGCCCCTGCCCGTGAACGGGCATGTCTACTCTACCCAAGCTGGGCATGGTGCGCTCTCCACCGCGGCAGATTGCATTTTCCAGAACTTGCTGCAGCTCTCTCCCATTCCACATGCTCTTCTCTAGTGAGACCCGCACATTCTCCCATGGAGCTGTGTGGTCTGTGCTCCCTCCTCTTGGATCCAGGGCTCCCTTTGACTTGTGACTATAGTGGAAGTGACACTACATGACTTCCTGGGCGAGGTCATAAAAGGTGATACAATTTCTGCCTGGCTCTTTTGAGGATACTTGCTCCTGGAACCCAGTCACCATGCTGTGAAGATGCCCAAACTAGCCTGCCCAGAGAGACCACATGGAGGTGTTCTACCCGGCAGCCACGCTGAGTTCTAGTCCACAGCCAGCACCAGCTCCCAGACATGCGATGAACACGCCAGATAATTCCAATCCCTATCCTTTAAGTCTTCCCAGCCAAGGCTCCAGACCTCATGGAGCAGAGGTAGACTGTCCCCACTGCTTTAGTTTCCTAGAGTTACTGTAACAAAGTCCCACAAGTTGGGTGGCTGAAAATGACAGACACATGTTGTCTCATAGCTCTGGGGATTAGAAGTCCAAATTCAAAGTGTCAGCAGGGCCAAGCTCCCTCTCAAAGCTTCCTTGTCTTCTTCCTACTTCTGATGGTGACCATCAATCCTTAGCTTTCCTTGGCTTGTGGCTGTATTGCTCCAATTTCTGTCTCTGTTATCACGTGGTGTCTTCCCTGTGTGTTTGTGTTTTCGGAGTAGGGCCTGCCCTAATGACCTCATATCAATTCGGTGACCTTATTTCCAAATAAGGTCACCTTCACAGGCACTGGGGGTTAAGACTTCAACACATCTGTTGGGTGACACAATTCAAAACCAAATGCACTATTTCCTGTCTGAATTCCTGAGGCACAGGAGAGATAATAAAATGATTGCTGTTATTTTAAACCATTCAGTTTTGGGTTATATGTTATGTAGCTAGAACTGGAACATCGACCAACCCCCTTAAGCCCATCTGATTCCTCCCTTGTCTGGTTCTCAAGAAATCCTGCCTCCGCCTCTCCTGCCAGGGGGTTGGGGGGTAGATCTCTTCCCATCTTAACAACTCTCCCAGGTAGCCTGAGCATCCTCAGGGCACCCTCCTGCCCCACAGAGCAAGACTCCAAACTGCCTGGGTGTTCTCAGACTCAGGCGGTGCACCCCAGCTAGTCCCAGACCCCCAAAATTGTCCATTGATAACCTTCCCCCCCAAAAGCCCTAACTTTCCCATCACCATTCTAAACCCAAAGAAATGGCTAATTTTCTGGGTGAGTAAAAAAAGAGAACATGGTGTGAGTCAATGGGAGCAAAAACATAAGAAAATAATAGCTTTTCACTGGAATCTGCACATTCCTTTGGCCCCTTTTACATCCATAGAATGGACCTTTGTAATTTCCTACATGGTTGTTCTTGTAGGAGGAATGGAATCTAAATGTGCCTCAAAAACGGTTGGAAAACAAAGTGCAAATGCAAGCTTCAAAAAATATGTGAAATTTTCATTCTTCCCCTTTCTGTCACATGGAACAAACACACAGTTGTATTCCTGAGCTTGAATACTTTAAAATGTATGGAGTTGTCAAATGCACAATGTGTTTCCCATTTAGGTTTTCAAAAGGGAAGGAAATTAATCACCAAAAAGTGAAATGGGGTGCCGTTTCATTTTCGGTAAAGCAGGCAGAGGCTACATGTGGCTGTCCGCTAGAAGAAGCTGCCATCACATACACGTATAGACAGTGGCTTCAAAGATGAGACTCCAAATTGGCAAATCCATCCACCACATTTCCATTTAGGCTTCTTTACCCAAAATTAACTGGGTTAAGTAAGAGCTTCCACAATAACGGAGGCCGTAGTTATAAGTAGGTAATACTTAGGAAATGATGTTCAAGGTTGAATGGTTCCACTCAGGGGGAACCCCCAGCACAAACAATCCAGACTTAGAACAGGACAAGTCAGAGATACTTTCATGCATGAATCCAGAGTCCTCAGTGGGTTGTCAGCTGAGTGATGGGTTACCCCACTCAGCGGGTATTTACATGCAGCCAGCCCACCTGGCCATCATGCTGCAGAACACATGGGAAAGACAGCCCTGGGCACCAGACAGACGCATCTGTCCAAGTGCTCTCTGCAGTGCTTGGCCTAGTCCAACAGTTTTCCCTCTGGTCTTCCTGGCTCTCCAATTCTTTGGCTATACACTCTAGCCCTGATTCTTTCCTGCTCATGCCTCCCACTTCCTCATTTTAGTGATAATTCAGTCTCTTCCCACTGCCCACTTCCCTGGCTCCGGAAGCATCCACAGTTCTAGGCAAAAACAGCATTGGTTCCGTGGGACCTCAGGCAGCTGACAAAGGGACATCTCTCCCGTTGGCATCTTAGCAAGGGAAGAGGGGATAAAACACTGACACTTCTCATACAAGCCCCTCTCCAATGGGCCAAAACATGGAACACCACAGACAGACAACCTCGGCCTGCTCAGCAGGTTGCAAACACCCCAGAGGGCTCCAGACACGCAACCACTTTCCTGTTGGAGCCCTGAAGATGTAAGCAGTTGCAGTGAAAGTTCCCGAAGGCTGAGAACAGCACAGTGCCCATGGCTTGTTCACAGACCTCTACCCAACTACTAGATCCAGGGTTGCAGGGATCCAGTACCTTACAGTTCTGTGTTCAACAGGCTTCCATGGACAGGGTAAAAAACAATTATGCTCTAAATAGAATAGGGACAGGTGGAGTCCCATCCCCTTTTCTATGGAAATAGTGGAAAACGACAACAAACACACCAGGATGTCACCTTCCAGTCCCCTGCCCCAGAAACACAGAGCCATGAATCACCCACATCACTAACGTCCCAACTGGAGAAGACGGTGTAAATTCAGGTTCACATTTATAGAGAATCAAATTATTGCTTTATTCCCAGCGAGATGAATGACAGTGACAGACTTTTTGGAGTTGTAAAAATAGATGGATGCTTCCTATAAAATAACTCACAGATGCCTACAATAATTTACAATAGATCTGGCAGGCTAGGAGCAGGCAAGTGAAATTCCAGACACAATACCACCCTATTTTCCAGTGGTAGAGTAAATGGCTTGGCTATTATGATAATACATTTCAGCACAGCAAATATATCTCCCCTTAATAGGAATACATTAGACACCATTTATAAAAATATCAACATTGCAGTTCTCTTTCTTGAACTATAGCTTACACATAAATATAACACAATTTATGGATGAGGAAATCCAATTTCATGCTGTTTCAAACACATTTTTTGTTTATTACATAACTACAGTTCTCTATATATGAGATAGTGTATTACATGAAATATATGTAGGAGCGTGATACCTATCTGCGTGTCTATATAAAGATTATGAGCATCGTATCTATTACAAGTGGAATTGGTTTTTGATGTCTATTACACACAAGCAACAACCTCAGCACCTACTATATGACTACGTCACCGTGCATCTACAGGACTGCCACAGTTATCCAGATGGCGGAAGGATGAAGTACTCTGGATGAATGAATATTCCAAGCAATAGATGACAAGCTTCATAAAACTTTATTATTTTTTATTTATTTTTACTTTTTTAGAGACAGGGTCTTGCTCTGTCATCCAGGCTGGAGTGCTGTGGCATGATCATAGCTCACCATAACCTCAAACTCTTGGGCCCAGGTGATCCTCCTCCCTCAACCTCCTGAGTTGCTCGGGCTACAATCATGCGCCGCCACACCCGGCTAATTTTTTTTTTTATTTTTTGCACAGATGGGGTCTCACTATATTGCCCAGGCTGGTCTCACAGGCACAAGATTAGTGCCAATCAACAATAGGTATTATTAATACTTTCAAGTGCTTCTCCATCCCTCTCATTTAAATATAATGACATTTGTGGAACCTGGTCTCAAACTTAGAACCCACTAGCTTGCCTTCTTACGCTAAGTACTCTGGATATAGACTAACTGTGTGCTAAAAAGTGCTTCTCAATGAAAGACACAGCCTGTGGGTGCTCAGTCCTAAAGAAAGAAATTCTCATATGTTTTCTTCAGTGCCTTTATGGATCATAGGCCTAAATATAAAAGAAACATAAAGCTTCTAGAAGAAAACATATACAAGCCACAGACTGGAGAAAAACATTCACCCTACACATATTTGAAAAATAAACAATATCCAGAATACATATAATGAGCCCCTACAAATGGACAATAAAATAAAGCAATACAATATTTAAAAATGGGCAAAAGAAGATATACAAATGATAAGCATAAGAAAAGATGCTCATTAGTCATCAAGGAAATGCAAGTTAAAACCACACTGAGGAACCACTTCAAAGAATAGGGGGGCAGAAGGGGTAAAGAGAGGTTGATTAATGGGTGGAAAATACACAGTTTGATAGAAGAAATAAGACCTAGTGTTTGATAGATCAATAGGATGACTATAGTTTATAAAAATCTATTGTATAGTTCAAAATAGCTAGAAGAGAATAATGTGAATGTTTCCAGCCTAAAGAAAAAACAAATATTTACAGCAATGGCTATCCCAACCACACTGATCTGATCTTTACAAATTATATGAATGTATTAAATTATCACACGTACCCCCAAATATGTGCATCTATTCTGTATCAATAAAAAATAAACAAATAAAAGTATCCTTTGACTGTGCCACGCAATAAAAAAGAACCTACTAGATTTGTGAAAATAAATTCTTATAATACCAAATACTGCCAAAGACGTGGAATACCTGTAAGTCTTATACAGGACTGGTGGGAATGGAAATAGCATATTTTGATTCCCTGGTTGATAGTTTTATAAAAAGTTAAAAACACACCTACACATCTTCTATATATTCCAGCCATTCCATTCCTGCGTATTTACTCATGGGAAATCAAAACATGTGTCCAAAAGAGACGTTCACATGAATGCTCATAACAGTCTCAAGTCAGAAACAACCCAACCATCCCTCAGTAGGAAAATGAATAAACAAATCATCATATATTGACACAGTGGAATACTTCTCAGCACTGACGAAGACTGAGATGCTGGTACACATGACTGCAACATGGAGGCATCTCAGAAACATTACTTTAGTTGAAGGAAGTCAGATGCAATAGCCTATACAAGGTACGATTCCATCCATGTGGAATTCCAGAACAGACATAAGTTACCTAGGATGATAGAAATCAGAAAATGATTGTCGGGGTGGGAGAGGGGACGAGGAGAGGAAAGGACAGACAGGAAAAGGGCAGAAGAGGACCTTCTCAGGCAATGGGAATGATCAGTATCATGTTTTGGGAGGTGATTTTATAAGAGTATATAACTGAAACTCATCAGACTGAAGACTACCTGTGTATTTGATTGTTTAAAATTATGCCTTCATAAAAACACATATAGAATGAGCAAAAACCGAATAACTACAGTGGACTTAGACACATTTTATATATATATATATATATATATATATGTATATAATTCAAAGTTTAAAAACTTTAAATCCATAATACTACTAAAAAAAAAAAGGCAAACCTCTTTGGTCATCTTTGGAGGTTGCTATGGCACCAACACATTATTCTAAAAATGTTTAAATAAAAAGAAGGAATCAAGCATTTATCTTGCCTTTCTTGTTTGCACTGTATTCCAGAGTATTCAAACAGTTGAGGAGGGAAAATTCTTTCTAATAGAAAGAACAATTACAGCTCATAAATGCAGAATGAATGTCGAATCTAAAAATCACCATTTTGTAGGCCCTAATGAAATAATGGATGTAGGCAACGCTCATCAGTGGCTGCTAAGGCCATTAATTAGGTGAAAGATTGATGGGGAACTTCATAATGACTCAATCAGGCCGACAACACCTGAACCCAGTGCTGAATCTTAGCGGCACTAACAGTGAGATAACCAGACAATATGTATCTCCCGAGGTCATGTGGTAGGAAGTTTATAGCACCACCTAAAACGTTCTCACCAAAAAGGGAGAAAGGAAGGAAGGTCTAATTAACCTTCTAGATCTAATCACAGCTTAGAGAAAATGGCGATTAGGAAAACATGTTAAAGACATCAAGAGGAATCAATGTGCTAAATCCAGACCGTGCAAAATTTTATAGTACAAATGATTTGGTTTCTTCAACAAATGAATGACATGAAAATAATAAAGGTGAGGGAAATGTTACAGATTAGACACATCGAACAGATGCAATGTGTGGGCCTTGTTTGGATTCTTATTTGAACACGTCAACTGCAAAAAAAAAATTTTTTTTGAGAGAATATGATAGAATTTTGAGAAATATTTTTGAGAAAACATGGACTGAGTATTGGATTTTGTTAAATGTAATTTTATGTTGAGATTATGTTTTTAAAAAGTCTTTATACGTTAGCTATGCACTCTAAATATTTATAGATGGAATGATGTGGCGTCTGGGTATTTGCTTTTAAAAACCCAATGAACAGTAACTGAAAAAAACCAGCAAAATGTTAATATTAGTTAAAGTTGAACGATCAGTGCATTTGGATTCATTATGCTGTTCTATTTTTGTGTATGTTTCAAGTTTTCCATAATAAAACGTTGAATTAAAATAAAAGAAATTAACATAAAATGTAATGACTGAATTCTTCATTTCCTAATTTGTTTTGAGGGGATAAAAACAGGAAGAGACAAAATAAGCTAAACCCTTATCTACTCAGAGTAGGATTTCCAGCCTGTGTAAAATTTAACATTACAGAATTTTAGAAATTCTATAAAAGGAAGGCATTTCATTCTACATCACATTCCTGGCTGTCCTTTGAAAGGGTTTTTGAGGAAGAGCTGTTTGGCATGTGTGTGTGGGTGTGTGCACACATGTGCATGTCTTTGAACATGTATGTGTACACACATGTATGCATGTGTTCAGCTTTCTACATGTATTAATATTAGTCTGCTACTTTTCTTTAAGAGGATGGCAATACATTTTAATAAAGATGGCACAATGGTCCTGCTATCTAACGCCAGACACTCTGTTTAAATGAATTTCCCCCTGCTCTTCCTACATGCAATAAAACACCGTTCTGCGCTGACACTGAGTAGGTTGTGTAGCAGTGAAAGCTGGAGGAACAGACACCATTGTAGGGAAACCTTTCCAGGTAGAGGCTCATCACCTGGCTCTAGCGAGGGGCCAAGGAAACTTCGCCATCTCTTCCTGGGAGGTGCCATGGAGGTAACCAGGTGAACAATGCAGGGCTGGATGAGGAACTAGGAAGCCCATGTACTGGCCTGAAATTGGAGTACGGAGCAGAGACGTGAAAGTTGTAAACATTTTGAAAAACTAAGTTCTTTTTCCAAAAATCTTTCAGGGAGGAAAAAAAGATGAAGGGGGCTTAATTTTAAAAAATCCTATTTTCCTAACTCTTCAATTCTTCAGGTATAGCACACACGGCAACTGTGTGCTGTAACGCACTGGCTCAAACCATAAAAGGAATCAGCATGTCCCGCACCTGTAAGTCAGCCCTAACCCTAAGCACCCTGGCCCTGCAGACCCCAGAGGGGAACGGTGAACACCTGACACTTATCCTGGAACCCCTCTACCAAGTCCTGCCCTTGGCTGGGATCCATCCTATTCCTACGTTCCCTTGGTACCTCACTGCCAGGTCACAGGGGACTGCCACTCCTCAAACTCAGTATTTCTAAAACAGAACTTCTTGCACTCCCACCTACAGACCTCCTCGACCAGTGTTCTCTATCTAGGCGAATCCACTCAGTTGCTGGGAAACCTGGGGGCCTATGAATAGTCTCTTCTCATTCATTCCTCACATTCAGTGGACCAGAATGTTCGATCCAGCATGCCTCCTGAGCGGCACCCATGTCAATCATCTCCTCTCCACACCTACGGCTTCTGAGGCCAATTCTGGGCACTTCCGTGCACTCTGCTCTCAGCTGCCACCAACCACTCTTCCTCAGTTGTTTTACTTCCGCTCCCTCCTTTTCCAGCTGCTCCTTCCACACCTGCCATGTTGCTTTTCTCTGGGCTTCTGGACTATCCTTTCCTCTCCTTTCCCTAGGCAACCTCTTCCTTGATCGATACACCCAAGATGTCCAAATCTATCTCAGGTTCAGTCCTTGCTCCTTAGCTTAATCCCCACATGTGCAAATGCCTCCTGGGTCGCCGGGAGTGTTTCAGAAGCTTCAGACCTGTCATATCTAAAACAGAAAGCATCATCTTCCCATTTGCTCCCAAACCTCCTGCAATGTGTTCCTCATCTCAGAGACTAGCATAGGCATCTCTCATGTGCTCAGCCTCAACCCCCAAGTCCCTTCATCCCCGCCTTACACCCAATCCCCAGGTTTTATCTCTTCTACTTTCCGAATTTGTCCATTTCTCTCCCACTGTCTCTAACCATAGTCCAAGCCCTCTCCCACTGACCTTTCCTTCTGAGTGTACTCAGCTTTACAATCCACTTTCCACACGGCAGTCATAATGACCTTTTTGTTCAAAAATAAGTCTGGTCACCTCATCTCCCTTAAATCTTTTCAAGGGAGACAAGTCATCAATACTTGAGACTACCATCTATCTACCTATCTATCTTATCTATCTTATATATCTATCATCTGTGTATTTATCCTTTAACTACCTATCTTATCTAACTATCTATGTATCTTACCAATCATCTATCTACCTATCTTATCTATCATCCATCTAGCTATCATCTATCTACCTATCCTAGCTATCATCTATCTAATCTATCTTATCTGATGATTTTATCTGTCTTATCTATCATCTCTCTATGTATCTACTATCTATCATCTCTCTCTCTAAAACATGGACAGTAGGCCTTAGGAAAAAGTCAAATTCTTGCTGACAAATCCTCATAATCTACACCTGCCCAGTTTTCAGTGCTGCATCTAACAGGTTTTCCTCTCCTTTCCTCTGCTCCAGCTATCCTGGAAGTCCCAAGATTCCTAGAACACATTTACTCCCCAGAATTCCAAATTTGTACATGTCCTTTTCTCTCTTCCTAAAGTACTCTTACTTGCACACCTCCTTCTCTGCCTATCTGAATTAGACTAATTTTTAAAGTCTTGAACATCATTTCCTGAGGGAGGCTCTTCCTGACTCCCTAGACTGAGCTGTCTTTCCTTACTATATTTCCCTACAGCATCACCCTATCCTGTCTTTTCATATTTATCACATTGGTAATTATTTGTTCAATTTCTGCCTGACCATAAATTTCATGGAGATAGAGGCCCCATCTATTGACTGTGGTATGCCCAGTGGCAGTGCCTGCTCGAGTAGAGCGGCACTCAACCAAGTCTCCATTATAACGAAAAGCATTCAGTTAAACTGTCGGCCACCTGCAATGCATGCACTTTCTAGTCTATGAAATCTCAAGGCCTACTCTATACCTGAAAAAGACCAGGAACTTTGCTCAAACTGTATCACTGTATCTATACAGATATACTGTAACTCTGCACTATGAAGACATTCACATAGCCAAAGATGACCTCCTTCAGACCAGGCCTTAGATCAAACCATGACCAATGCCAGCAGCAGAGGGGAGAACCAAGGACTCATGCAATCTAAGGATCAAGACAACAAAACAGAACTGATGGTCTGGTTCCCTTTGGGAATGACCATTATCCAAATCACAGCATTCAATGGATGCAGCAAACTTGAGCCCCCAAGTTACAAATGCGTGATGAAGGTCATGAGATGCTTTTGGACATCAGGGCTCTTGTTGCCAGGGTCACAGAGAGGGCAGGGGGAATCTGCCCTGGTTACCCTGGGTGCCAGGTAATATTAGAGTTTCAAAAACCACAGAGGAGAGGCTGGCGTGTGGATGGGATGACAGTCAGCAGGCCTTGTCAGAGCTCACTGCAGATGCAGAGGGGGAGAAAAACTAAGAACAATAGACAGGGCCATGTTGAAAAGAAGTGGTGACAGTGGGCATCCTCGTCTTGTTCCAGGTGTTAAAAGGAATGCTTTCAACTTTTCCCCATTCAATATCACGCTGGCTTTGGGTTTGTCATGTATGGCTTTTCTGATTTTGAGGTATGTTCCTTCTATGCCTAGCTTTTTGAGGGTTTTTATCATGAAAGGGTGCTGAATTTTGTCAAATACTTTTTCTACATCTATTTAAAAAAAATAAGAAGAAAAGAGATGGGGCCAAAAGACCAGTGTGAGTGGGGGATGCCATGTTCACCTGAGGGCCTAGGGCTTTGGCCACTTAGTGTGGCCCAGGGGTTTCTAAACAATCCCTCTGAAGGAGGCAAGACTTCAAATCTTCTGCTGGGATGATCCCTGAGCCTATGGAAGGCCCTGCAGGTCTTCAGAGTGGGCTGAGCTGGGCCAGCTGGCAGGGTGCCAACCTTGGGCTCACCTGAGTCCTCAAAATGGCATCCTGGCTCCTCAGGGACATTGTGAGCTATGCAACCAGCAGTTAAGGCATCCGAGTTAAACTCTGCTTTTTAAGAAAGTTATTTTTACCCTGTGCACATTAAAATACGCCCGTTCTTTGTCCATGATTTGCCATGACATAGTCCAGCCAACATGGACTCAGAGTCTGAATGCCCTACTGGTGACTGTCACAGAGCTTGGGGGACCCCAGCAAACAGACCCCCTGCAAAGGCTGTACTGTGGAAGGCCCTGGGGCTGGGCCTGAGTACCCAGAAACCCTCTTATAGACTTACCTTCAGGATGGGCTGTTAGTCTCACAAATATTTTAAACACAATGCACACGCACGGGAATTCTGTCTTTTTTTCAGTCCTTGGAGTTTCTTATGAAGCTAAGACATTTTCTGACAATTTGAGGATCTGAAAGTATCTTTCTATCATCTCACTTTAAGAATGGTCGTCCAAAAGGACTCAGCAGTCTGGGGGATAGCCTTTTATACAAGGGTTCAGAAAAAGAGAATGACTTTTCTTCTCAAATTGACTGATATATTGGACAAGTCTGAAACCATCTGATTTTACTTCATTTAAAAGCAATCTACCTATCCTTCTCTCCTCGGAGAATTCTTTTTTGTCTTAACATTTAGACATGTTACTATAATACGCCTTGCTAATAGTTTCTGATGAATGTTACTCAGAGCAAGATGAAACCTTGCAATTTCTAATCTCATTTATTTTCTCAATTCTCAAAAGCTTTTTCCCCCTCTTTACTGTATCAATTGTTTTGGTCACAGACAAGCTGACTTTTATCCAAGCAGCAGCCTTAGAGTCAACTCTGCTATTCTTTCTTCCTGAACTTTCTGTTCTCATGGCAGATCTTTACTTACTGAAGATGGAATTTTAAAAATAACAAAAAAGTTCAGAGAATAGTTAGAAAGATTGCAAGTGAACCTATTTTTTTGGTGAAAAAAATCAGGCAGTGTTCTCATATTACAATGTTTCCATTTCACTAAAGCATAGGATTTTGTGTCATTTCCCACAGGTAAATTTGTATATGTAAATATACGTGTGTACACTGCATGAAAATTATGCATGTGTTTGTACATGTTTACGTAAAGCTCTGATTTTTTTTTCAAGCAGTGGGGATGCTTTCCTAAGATTGCAATTTGTTATTCAACTAATTTGTGCTCTGAGCAGTATAAAATAGCACAAAATGAAAGAAGAAGGAATAGTCTGTAAGACAAAGCGCCTTACATACATTATTTCATTTAAAAGGGAGCTCTGTCATCAGGAACCTTGCAGTCACCTGGTTGAGACACCTGCCTGTGAAGGTAATGAGGAAGTAGATGCTGGTACCTAAGGGGCCTGGCTGTGCAGGCTGCAGTGAGGAGAGGACTCACTACGGGCCCACGGTCGTCACGGAGGGGCACCCAGAGGACAGTCTGGAAAGAGGTGGACTCTCACCTGGGCTCCTCTGTGATAAAGGCATGTATTTGCTAGGAAGCTGGCTGAGCCCAGGTGTAGACTCATAACAGCATCACCTGGTGGGCTTGTTAAACACAGGAGGCTGGACCCCACACCAGAGTTTCTGATTAAGTAGATATGGGATGGGGCCCAAGAATTTGCATTTGCAACAAGCTCCCAGGTGATGTTGATGCTGCTCGTTGGAGACCACATCATGAGAACCACAGAACACTGTGTAGACCGTGAACTCAGGCCTTGGCTTTCCTGGAACCAACAGCACTCAATTCCCATTTTAAAAATTGGCACATTGGGAGGGTTGAGCCCAGGAGTTCCAGACTTCAGTGACCTATGATCATGCTACTGCGCTCCAGCCTGGGTGACACAGTGAGACTCTGTCTTTATTTTTTAAAAAATGGAAGAAAACTAAGGCTTATGTCAAGAGTCAGCTCACAGCTTGCAGGACAATGTGGCTATGGGAGGTAAGAGGAAAAACCATCCCCGCATCTCTAGCACAGATGCTGGGCATGCCTGGGAGTACAGTCGGAGCAGGTAATCACTCGAGGGTGGTATCCATGCCCCAGATGCATCCGACACTCTATTAAAGACATGCCTAGAGCAGCTGGTGGAGCTGAACTGTCATGGAGAATGCAAAGCCAGGGTGCGATCACTGGGGACAGACTCTGCCCTCCAGCCCCTCAACAAGGAGTGAGGAGACAGGCTGGTGGAGGAGCCCTTTGGCTGGTGGTACAGGGGTCTTGGTGCACAGGGCTGTGTTGCAGGGGGAGAAGTGCCGGGCTCCCTCCCATCCATCCCTCCTTCAGTGATGGGGAATAGGGACACAGTCCTGCCTGCCGTGGAGTTACCACCAACATCACCCAGCCTGCAGAGCCTTTCACTCAGACCTTTCCTGCTAGGTCGCTGCAAAGCAAGGTGAATATCATTTCTGGATCTAGCTTATAGCATGGTAGCAATTGTTAACAATGTGGTATTTTATACTTCTTTTTTGGAGACTGGATCTTACTCTGTTGCCCTGGCTGAAGTGCAGTGGTACAATCATGGCACATTGCAGCCTTGAACTCCTGGGCTCAAAGGGTCCTCCTGCTTCAGCCTCCCAAGTAGCTGGAACTATAGGCATGCACCACCATGCCTTGCTAATTTTTTTAAATTTTTTGTGGAAACAGGTGTTGCCAAGGCTTGTCTTAAACACCTGCCCTCAAACAATCCTCCTGCCTCAGCCTCCCAAGTAGCTGGGATTACAGGTGTGAGCCACTGTTTTGTGTAGGATAGATCTTAGATGAAATTTCATCCACCCTCCCACACACACAGTGGTAAGTAGATAGAAGTAATGGATATGTCCATTAGCTTGATCATGGTGATCAATTCACAATGTGTATATCAAAACATCACATCGTCTACCTTACATATGTACACCTTTTATATGTCAATAATGTCTCAACAAAGCCTTAAAAAATAAATCTACAAGTATGCAAAAAAAGCAAATGCCTTTGTGAGTGTGGGGAGACAAACATCTTCTCCCTAGCAAGCCTCAAGGACGGGTTCTGCTGTCACAGCCTCCTCTGTCGTCCCCAGAGGCAATCAAGTCTTGGAGGGTCCCTCTGTCCCTGATAATCCCTCCGCCTGTGCTTCCCCCTCTGTAGGGACAGGGCATCCCCCTCCATGCTGCCCTCTCCTCTGCTGGGGACGATGTGCCCTTCACTGGCTTCCTTCTTACAGCATATGAGATCTTCAGGTCTCTCTTGTTTTCGAAATAAAATTAAAAATAAATTAAAGCTTAACTTTTCCCAGGCAGGGCTTTCTCTCCCAGATAAGTACCTGGGACACGCTGTTTAGACTTGTACATTCTTCCCTTCCATTCAGCCATCAGCTCGTTCCATTTCCACTTATCTCTCCCAATCCCCAACCCACCCCGCTCCATCGCTTCTCCTCATGCTGGGTTCCCCAGACAATCATCTCATCACTAGTCTAACCAAGACCTATGAGCCCTGTACCAGGCACAGTTCTGTACATTTGGGATGTGAGGGTAAATCAAACAAAGATCTGAGCCCCACAGAGCTTGTAATCTATCGAGGGGAAGGGAGAGAAAAACAATACACATAAAAAATATGTAAATTCTGTCACATGTTAGGAATTGACGATTGCTAAGGAAAAAAGAAGCAGTAAGGCCCAGGAGGAGTGAGGAGATGGGAGCAAGGTGGAAACATAAGTTGCAGGCCAAGGATCGACATGCTGGGTCCAGATCTTTTCCTTTAATCAAATTAAAAAGGAGGAATGGCACATATATTAGCTGTGATTTTGGGTTTTTTGAATTGCTGGGTTTTACAAAGAAATCCCATACAAATCCCACTGAGGCAAGAACTGGAGTTGGAAGTCCAGGAAGAAGAGTCTGCAGTCTTCAAAAGGGAGTGATTTTAGGATCCAGGGAAGGTCCCCATGGTCCCCCTCACTTGTGTGGCTTGGACACGATGGGGCACAGAGCCTCTCATTCCACACAGAGAGCTCAAGTGTAGATGAGGGGCCGATGAAGTGACTTAAAGTTGTTGAGCAGTCAGGGATAAGCCAGTGAAATCGGACACGAGAGTGGGCTTGGCTCTGACTGGGGTACGGGTTCCGCTCCGAGTACCTGCCCAGGTAGAATAAAAACCAGAATGCAGCAGGGGAGGACAGAAGAAATTCAATGAACTTTGGACCTCACAGCAGTGTCCTGAGTTGTTTCCAACAAGCCTGCTCCAAGGGGCCCACGTATGCAGAGATCAGAACAGGAGGCAGTGGACACAGAGACCCCAGCCTGGATCCCCCTCCAGCATTGTCACAGTGTAGGGGAAGATGCCTCGCAGGAGAAGCAAGTGCACTGGTAAGTGGTTACCGGTGTTAAAGCAAAAAATGATATGATGATACTTGTTCAAGCATGGTAAAGCAGACGTTATTTAGGACCATCATGATAGGTACAGGGACCACACAGTGGGGCCTTGCAGTGGGGAAGAGGGACTGGGCTCAACTCGGAATATTGTAGGGGCAGGTGCGAATTGATAGCCAAGGAGCAGTGTGGGGGTCAGTGGGTAGAAAATTACTGAGAGGAAACCTCAGGGATAAGGAGGATTCTGGCTAAACTGATCTGGCAGGATTCTTGCTGCAGACAGGCCAGGGTGACCTGACATCCCTGGGGAACGGTGGAGGATGAGGAACCTGATCGGATATCGAGGGTGAGGGGTTCTTGCTAAAACTGGATTTTACAAGGAAGTGCACAGACAGGTACAGGAGAAGGTTCAGGAGCCCAGCTAAAGTTAGATCAAGCAGAGAATCTTGGTCATGGGGTACTAAGGAATCCCCCCATCTTTTGCTGGGATTCATTTGTCTTAAGTATAAAATGAAAAGGTTGTAATGCACCAGTGGTTTCTAACTTTTAGTTTTTCACAGTGGAATTGTTTTGTTTTGTTTTGTTTTGTTTTCAAATGAAATCTTAAGCAGAACCCAGGACATAAAATCTATCATGGTGGAGCTGATCTGGGCTGAGGGGGTCCCTCCTGCGTCATCCCCCCCAGAAGCATTTCTGAGAAAAGGGAGGGTCCCTGGAACACGTTTCCCTCCTCTGGCATCTTATGAGTCTAGGATGTGCATGAACCATCAAAATACATAGGATGGAAATATTAATCTAATGAGATCCCTTAATTTTAAGAATAATTTAAGGAGAGAACAAAACTGGATGGGTGGGAACCAAACTTTCTGGCTAATTCACAAAAGCACGAAGCAAACTGGCCAACTTTAGAGAGAGGAGAGCCCAGGCTCCCCGTCTAAGGAGGGTGACAATGACAATGCTGTTTGAGCATCCCCCCCAGGAGTCAGGGTGGGGCAAATGACTCTGTCATTCATCAAAGTAAGAAGCTTTAGATACACCTTAAGGATGACTAAGCAGCTATGCTCACAAACATGAGCACATCAAGAGGGAGAGACTCCAGGTCACAAACCTTGATTCCAAGTTCGATGTTTTCTCCTCCGTACACATCCATCCCAGGGTCCAGAAGACCAATTTCACCAAAGAACTTCCTGTTGACCACGAAGGAGCAGCCAATCATGGCCGGCGTCCTGCAGGAGAGACAAAGAAGTGAACATCATTGAGATGTCAGCACCAGAAGCCTTCCCGTAGGCAGCGCCCTAGTAGGCGCTGGGCTCCAACCCAGCAAATCAAGTCACTTCCCTGAACGCCCTCAATCCCCACACCTCCACAAGGTGACATTTTAACTTCAGGACAACTAGGGGAGCCTAAGTGTTTAGGGATAACCTGGCTCCCTCGTCAACTGGATGAGGCCTGAGCTCACGTGTCACATGGTGTCTGCACCCATAGGAAGAGGTCTGTCTCCCTGCACTCTGGGGACAGCTGAGTGGTAGGATGGGGGCCCATGGGCAGTCTCAAAGAATCTCAGAGGTTAGGAACAAGAAGAGTCCACTCCCTGTCCCAAGAAGGAGAGATCTAGCAAGCCAGGAGCGTGAAGGGAAACTGGACAGGGAAAGCTCACATGCAAGGGCTCTGATCTCCGTGTTCTGGTGGGAAAATGTGGGTCACAGTGGGGGTCTTCAGAGAAGGGAGAAAACACAGAGAGAAGACCACAGGTGCCCAAAGATATCAATCATAAAGGGCAAAAAGATGATCTCAGCCCACAGAGAGTGGGTCCTGGTCAGGAGAGAGGAAAAGATCATTTACAGGATGACCACAAACGTTATTATTTTATTTTTGTATACATTAATCCCATTATTTATTTTGGGGTAGGATAAAGGCACAAGTGGACTCCATGGAAATCAGCAACAAAAACCTCATAAGGCAACAGTGCATCAATATATGTGCAGGGATGGACAGAAATGCTGCATGAATGCACCGAGTTCACTGCAATTTTGCATGATGCACGGAGCCATGCATCACTGATGAGGGGCAACATATCGATACATGTTACAAATTGTATCACACTGTGTATTGCAGTGTGGTATCAGTAAAGTATTTATTATGTCTTTTTGCTTCTGTCTCCAGACTGTATACATACCCTTACATAACAAATTCATTCAGCAAATATTTTCTCAGCATCTACCATGTCTAAGGCATTGTGCTGGTGCTGTAGCCAGTAGAGAAACACAATACACACTCCCTTCAAGGAACTAAAAGTGAATATGATAATAGTATAATGATTATTATTACTATTATTGCAACTATTTATTGAATAATTACTGTCTCAACACCGGTGCAAAGAACTTTCCATGCACATCTCATGTAAGCACCTCCACAACCCTGACAAGGAGATAGAACCTCTCCATTCAACAGTTGAGGCACATGGAGATCAAGTGACCTTCCCTGAGTCACAGAACAGAACTCTACACCTGCCTAGCTTTAAAACCCTTGATTTTAGCCCTTACACTTTACTGCACTCTTCAGAAAAGGTTCCATGGAGAAGTCAGCAAACACCCACGCTGCCAAAGGCCAGGAACACCGTTAAGATGCTTTCCTGGGCAAAAGAGACATCTCACACAGGGGGCCCATTGAAAGGCCACTGGGTCCACCAGGAAGCTATTCGGTGGAATTCTTTTGAGCAGAATTGTGGACTATAGTCTCAGACTCTCATGAGCTCACTCTGATTTCTAACTTGACTTTGACCTTGATGTCCAGATCTCCGACTCCATGGAATGCCCCTGGGCACCTACATGCTGAGCCTGTGGTGGGCACACTGGAAATGCACAATGCCTAGAGCTGAAAGCTGAAGCTACCACTGAAAACTGCAATTGTGTTAAGTCAACAAAGCACTCTGGATCCCGTTGAATCTCTACCCAGTACTGTTGTGTGACTTAAGCAAGACAAGATATGCAATATGGCCAGTGCATAGAGCAGGAGCTCAGAAAGAAATGTGCCTTTGCCGTCTTCCAGGGAGGCCCTGCCATGTGTTTCCAGAAATCTCATGCCAATCATTCCCATGTACACAGGGCACTGCCTCTGCTGGTGTCATGGAACCACCCTTGACTATAGCAGGGCTGGCCATCATTTCCTCCCAGCCCTCAGCCCCTCCTAGAGAAGCAGCCTGACCCCATCCTGGAAAAGCACTGTATGAGCCCATCCCCTGGACTCAGTTAATCGAACCAGAAATGAGCATTGATTCCAAACCAGTTTAATCAAATTCTGTTTCTTCTGAAGCTTGGAATGGGGACAGTGTGGGTGGCTAGAGCTCGATGGTCTCACACATCTGCAGAGCTCAGGCCACCATCCTGGAGAAGCGCTGGTGATTCCTGTGCACAGGGATGACTGAGCAGGAGGAGAAGGCAGGTGTACAGTGGAGAAGTGAGCCCAGGTGGGTGTGTAGGTAGGAGTGGCCCCCTGGGGACCTTGGTTTCCCATGTGCTGGGAGGCCTGGCTCTGCTCTCTGCCCCTAGGTCACAGGACAGTCCCCTGCATCTTTGCAATAGTCTTTCTCAACTTAAGTGTTAGATAGGTTTCTAGTTTTTGCACCTAACCAATTGGTGATGATGATATATGCTGTCCCCTCCTACTTATGATCCAGAACAAAGAAGAAAAAAGAAAAGAAAAACTTTATTAAACAGTCAGAAGAGGCAAACTGCAGGGAAGATTCATTCTGAGAGAGCTAAAGGCAGCACCCACCCAAGTTATGGACACACATTAGTGACACTTGTGCCTGGAGGTGTGCCAGGGACTTGTGTCCCTGAGTCTGCAGAGAAAGAGGGGACAGGGAGGCGGCCCTGGTGTTAACTCTGTTTTCTAGAGAGCAATTGTGGGCACATTGAGAAATTCTGATAGGTTAGAACAATCTCCCCAAATGCCCAACAATGGCAAGCATGTGCAGTTAGGACCCTGCTGCAAGAGTCTCTGCTTTCTGACCCCTCGAAGGCAAGCAGGGCAGTTAAAACCGCAGGAAGCAGTGGGACAACACACTCTCAAAGGGGGGCTTTGGGAACAGCCCTCATGGGTGAAAACAATGCTTCCCAGAGACTGGTCCAGAGCCCACCTGCATCAGCATCACCCCAATAGCTCCTTAGAAAACACAGATTCCCAAGTCCAGCCCAGAACCACAGAATTGGATTTACAGAGTGGGACGCATTGTACCAGCGGGACCATCCTGCGGAACCTTCTCCCCCAGCAGATGGTCAGGGTCCTGCCTGCGAGCAGAGAAGCTATCCCTGTCATTTCTCCTGGTATTTCCAGGAGCCGGTGCCTTGCAGGCATTTACTAAATACCGTCAAATCAATGAATGAGCACGACAGATCCGGCTGTGAGGATCCCTGGCGGGGAAGGGTCCACGATGCATCAGGGACCAGCGGAGAGCACGGGAACGTGCTCCAGCCAGGGGTGGAATGAAGGAAGGAGGGAGGGGGACCCCTCTGTCACCTCCACTGTGGAAGGTGTAGACAGGCTGTTTCTTCCTTCAAAGTTCCTCTCAGATTGCCCTCTGGGTACCATCTTTCCCTGTCAAGCAGCCTGACGTTTTACCATAACTTCATTTTATCTGGATGCTATGTTTCGGTTGTGCGTGGTAAAAAGAGAAGGCTTCACAGTCTTGCCCTGGGTCCTCTCTCTGCTGGAACAGCTCTGTTCAGCGTGTTCCCCCAGGGTCTCTGTCAGAAGTCCTGGGATTCTCAAAACAGGATTGCGAGGTCCCCTCAATACCTCTTCATTAAAACCAGGCCAGGGCAGGTCAGCTGCCCAGAGGGGCACGAGGGCCCACAGGAGGCCACAGCAAACCAGGGCTCTGTCTGCATCTTAGAGGGGCCCACTGGAGCCAGAAGACAAAGGGGCAGGAGGCTGGTCCTTGTGCAGTGGAGAGGTGGAACTATTGGTGTCACCTGAAAAGATCCCCTAAAGGTCACAATCAAACTCAGCCACAGTGTCATGAAGAGCCTGACAGAGAGTGGGAAGGAAAGGCTGGAACTGCCCCAGGAGGTGGCCTTCCCTGGCAGCAGAAGCAAACACCAGGGCTCCTCCAGGGCCCCTCCAGGGCCCTCCCCAAAGCACAGGGGACAGCCAGGGGTCCTGGCAGGTAGTGGATGTCTAACTGGTGAACATCGTGGAGGCTAAATAATTAAAAGACATATCCTCGCCCACGTCGGGCCAGCCAGTGTTGCTGGTGAGCTCCGTGGGTGATTGCTGTGAATTCTGGAATTACCTGCTCGCATTGGCAATGACAGCTGTCCTTATCCTCTGTCTGGGGAAGAAGCAGTCCTCCAATACACCCATCTGGGACCTACCACGTGGGTGGCGGGTTAGCCAGCTGCATCTTCACGATCAGTAAATCAAGAGCAAAGCTCGGCCTCACTTGCCCTCGGAGGCATCCTCGCCACCTGCCCAGCCACGCCAGCCACTGCTGATGGCACTTGGGGACTGCTGAGATCAGGGATGAGAGCCTACAGCCTCATTCTTCAAACTCAACTGCGATTGCCACCATTAGTGCAAACATTTCAATTCAAAATCATTCAAAAATGATAATCATATTAAGGGATCTGCCAAAGCCTAATAGCTCCATTACAGAGGAGAAGAACAGAAATTAAAAATAATCACTTTTATTGTTGCGGTTACACAAATACATGTGACACACACAGCAGTTCCAGCTGAGAGAGAGGAGAGCAAAGGAGGAGACCGCGAGGAGAGGGTGGCAGCTCCAGGAACCTCACGGAGAGATGTAAAGCCTCCGTGACTTCAATGCTTTCTCTCTTCCTAGACGACAAGGGGCCCGGCTGCATTCTAGATCTTTCTCTTTCTCAACACCTTCCAGTGCCTCCCTGTTCTCTTCTGCATGAAGTGCAAGCTCTGCCTGGGCATTTCTGCCCCCTCAGTCCTCTTCGACCTACAGACTCTAGGGCTACATGGGACCCTCCGTCGTTCGTGAAATACGGGTCAACTTACGCACTGTACTTCCCTTCCCTGAAATGTCCTCCGTGAGACCAACTCCATCTATCCAAATCCCATCCCTCTTCCAAACAAATTTCTTTCTTTTGAAAAGTAATTAATTTCACATTACAAAAAAGAATACATATCCCTTATAGAAAATCTACCTCGACAATATAAGGAAACAAAACATCATCTGCATTCTTTATTGCCCAACTCTCTGATTACCACCCCCATCTTTCCAGCTCATTTCCTCAAGTACCCCTGATCCCCTGATCCTTCTACTCTGCTGGGACCTCCAATCCCTTGGCCCCACCACCTACACAGTGGACGTCCCCGGCTTGTCACCGATGTTGTCACCAGGGTGCCCTGGTGTCCCCTCCTCACTTTGTTGTCCTCAGCTGGCAAAATCCCAATGCTGACGAACTCGACGCGCCACCTACCCCACGCCCGCACTGCACAGCTGGACACAGCTAGAGACACATGTAACCACATGGCTGATTTCTCTTTAAATTCAGGATCATGAGTATCTAGGGACCTTTAGTGCTGCCCTTAGATCATACCCAGGCCAAGGAGGTGCCTCCTCTCTCACTCTTTTAGAAGCTGCCCACTCCTTCTTCTCCCTGCTCAAACCTCCAACCCCTCCCCCATCTTCCTCACTGTCAACTGAGACCTTGCTTTCTGCTTCCCTAAGAACACAGCACAGCAAAGGGAATGGCCACACCCCACATCCACCCTCTCTCTAGCATCTGCCCTGTCCACGCACTCAGCGCAGGCTGTACCTCCACCTGAGTGGACGATCCCATCCCCTCTTGCTGCTCCAGGGCCTCACGCCAGTCCCCCTCCCCCAAACACACTGTAGCACTGCTAGCAGCTCACGTGTCCACAGAGCACCCCTTGACCCGCTTCCCGCACGGTTGCCCTCTCCTTGCTTTTCACTCCTGCTTACAGCAAAATTCCTTTAACGAGCTGTCTATACCCGGTGCCTCTGATTCCTCTCTCCAGTTCTCTCCTAACTCTACTCCAATTAGGCGTTCAACCCTACTGCACCACTGCAAATGCATTTGTCAAGGTCAGAGATGACTCATCCTCCAAATCCAACGGCCAATTCTCAGTCCTCAAGGTGTGTGCCCTCTTAGTTGCCACTGACACAGCTGCTCCCTCCTTTTTCTGGGGGGGCACCCTACACAACTGGCCGCTTTCCTGGTGGCACCTTCAATCTCCTTTGTGGGCTCCTCCTTCTCTCCTGAAGTTCAAGGTAGGGGGACTCTGGACACAGCCCTTGGATCTCTTCTCCATCTATGCTCTCTCCCTGGCAATCTAGTTTGCTCTCAGGGGTTTCAATAACGTTTATATTCCCATAGCTTCCAATTTACACTCCAGTCTGGTCCTTCCTCTGAGCCCCAGACTGGGATGTCCAATTGTCCACTCAACGTCTGCATCATGTCTAAGTGACCCTTAGCACGCGGCTGGCACGGAACTTTTAACCTTCCCTCCACCCAAACCTGCTCCTCCTACAGTCTTTCCTCTGCAACCTCAACCTCATTCTCCACATGCTGGGTTAGGAAGCCTGGGTGCTGGCCCAGTGCCAATTGGCTGGAAAATCCTCATGGCTCCACCCAATGCACCTCTGCAATCTGCTGACCTCCCACCACCTGTACGGATGCCATCCTGTGCATCTGGTCCGAGCCATCGTGTCATCGTTTTACTGCTCAAAACCCTCCAGTGAGTCTCCATTTCCTTGGGAAGAAAGGCCAGGGTCTCACAGTGGCCTGCAAGGCTTTGTCTAGATGATCTATGATCCTGGGGCTTCTCCAGGCTCACTCCTAGGTATACAACCAAAATACCCGAAAACAGCGGTTCCAACAAAAACGTGTACATGCATGTTCACAGCAGCACTATTCCCAATAGCTATATTCGAAACAACTCAAATATCTGTTGAGGGATGAATGGATAAACAAATGTGGCGCATCCATGCAATGGACTGTTACTCAGCCATAGAAAGGAATGAAGCTCTGATCCACGCTACAGTACGAATGAACCTTGAGGACATAATGCCACGTGACAGAAGCCAGTCCTAACAGGCCACACATATTACATGATTGCACTCACTTGAAATGTCCAAACAGGCAAACACATCGAGACAAAAAGCAGACTGGTGGTTGCCAGGGGCTAGATGGAGAACGTAGTAGGGGTGACGGCTTAATGGGTTACACCTTTCCGCTTAAGGTGATGAAAATTTCTGGAAGCAGAGCGTGGTGATGGTTGCGCAACATTGTGAATGCACTAATGCCACTCAATTGTGTACTTTAAAACAGTTAAAATGGTAAGTTTTACGTTATGTGTATTTTATGACAACAAAAAAATATGGAGCTGGTGACAACATCCCTCAAGCTGGCTTTTTCTGTCATATTTCATTATAAATGTGACCCAAGTTTCCACTAGAAGGGAGGACAAGCGAGGGGAGGGAAGGCCTCCTGGCCCTATCTCCACTCTTACCTTGGAGATAGGCACCTGTCCACGCTACATTTGCAGACAAGTTTTCTAGCCCTCTGATGAGAACGTCCCCAGATATTTCAAGTTTCAGCCCAAACACTGTGTTCCCATCTGGGTTAAATGGCTCGAGTACCACGGCCATCACTCTAGGCTGGGCAGGAACACACAGGCCGCTGGTTTGGGGGAGGCGCTCTAAATGAGAAGTCCTGCCACCTTCTGGGCAGTCATCCAGCCATCTGTGACTCAGTTTCCCCTTCCATAAATTAAGCTGAGTTCTCCTTCTTCCCTGATTCCCTAATAGGACTGTGGTGAGAATTGGATGAGATCATAAAAATAGAAGTGCTTTATTAATGGCAATGTCCTCAACACATGCGAGTAGTTATCACGAACTTTAAGGAAAGGAGAGGGATGAAGGACTAGAAGGGGGGAGGTGGGCTGGGGAGGGAGGAGCTGGTGAGGAAGGATCTGGCACACGGTGTTGCTCCAGGGAACAGTTCAGGTCTGGATGAAAAGTGCAGAGGAGGCCTGAGCTCCCGGAGGAAAGGGAAGTGAGAAAGTCTGGCACCGAGGTGTGCAGTGTTGGGGGGTGGTTACGGGGCAGGTGTGAAAACACCCCAGGGGGTAGAGTGGGGCAGTCTGAGTGTCCCCAAGAGAAATGTCCGTGCAGCTGGCAGTGGAGGGGTTGAGGGACACCTGCCTGTCAGATGGCCCAACCTGTCCTCAGTCCTTAGGTCCCCCTCTCTCAGCTCCCGCTGTGTGCAGACTGTGGGTGAAAGTCCCTCTGCCCGCGGCTCCTAGCACCTGTGCCACTCTGAAGGCCTTCTCGTCGTGTGCAAAGGAAGGTTTCCGAGTAGGGGTCAAGTGTACTTGTTCATTTGTTAATTGGGTCAGCAAGCACCACAAGGCAATCCAGGAAGCCTTCATTAGACTACATCCCAAGGACCTGAGGACATAAAACACTGTATTTTTTGTTGTTCTTCAGAAAAAACAGTTTCTGGTTGAAGCCATGGTGTCCCCAGGGTGTGTGTAAGTGGGCGAGGCTCTCAGAGTGGGAAGAGCAGGCTCCAGTAGTGGAGGGGAAAGAAGGAGCTAGAAGCTGAAGACTCCGCTGATCACAGCCTGCAGATTAGGGGACATGCTGTCTTCAGATGGAAGCCTGTTGGGAAGTGATTTCCGCCCGCCCCTCACTCCCCTGTTCAACAGCAGCTCGTGCCCGGGTGCGTGGCCCCTGCGGCTCTCCAAGGCCCCAGCAACCTCTGGCCTCTCTTCCCTGGCGGCCACGTCTCCAAATTCACGTCCGGCTGGTGGTTCTTGACCAGGGACCAGGGACCAGGGACCAGGGGCCGATGCCACTTTCTCTCTCATCTTTCCAGCTGACCTGCCTTGCGGGGACTTGCCACTTTCCTCTGACCTCAATCTCAAACACCTGCCGTGTTCTTTGGTCTTAGCTCTGCTTCGGCTCTCTGAGGAGCACCTTCTCATTCCAGGGCCCCGTTTGGAGGAAAAGTGTATAAAACTCAACTGCATCCCTGGAGTTGTCTTTGTACGAATTTCTGCAAATCTTGCTCTCAGGATATGATCAGCACTGCGTATTTTGGGCAGTAGTCAATTTCACTGGCAACAGGTAGACAGCATGGCCAATCGAAATTCACTTATTTCAGTGCATTTTGTTATGTTATCACCCACCATGAATTCCTTCACACCATTTCCTAATACACAGAACACGTGCCTGATGTGGGTGTGGCCCTTTTGTAACCTGCTGCACAGGCGCTGGTATGCCAAGGTGACCACAGACAGGGCAGGGGACAGGGAGGAGAACCGGGCGGGGGCACATCCCTCGGGCCAACAGCGCCCTGTACTGAGCACCACTGTGCATCTGATGCCACATTAGGACAATTTGTAATTATTTCTAATCCTCAAAGCAGCTCTGCTCGGTGGATATTATTAGCCCCGTTTTCTGGCTGAGGAAACTGAGGCTCAGAGGTTCAGTACACTGGCCAAGGGTGAATTCAGGCAAGTGAGTGCAGAGCTAGGGGCAACCTGGGGCGTCTGACCGCCCACCCCTCCCAAGTACCCTTCTGCCTCCCAGACCAGATCGTCTAAAACTGGCAGCAGCTAAGAGCTCCCGCGCTGGGTGAAATAAGTGGTCCCACTTTGAAGATTTCTGGGAGCTTGCAGCTGCTAAACACTAAAAATATAATTTTGGGGAAGGAGTTGGCTGGCTTGAATAGAATTCTCAACTGGCACAGTACAGTAATTTAATACTCAGAGTTGCCTCTGCCATACATATAAATACCAAAAAGGGTAAGTATGGCTGCCTTTTTAAAAATCAAACGCCGTACCCAGCACACAAATATCTCACCAGAAAATAGGACCCGAAGGCCAGTGCTCTGCCGCTAAACGGAGGTAGTACTTTCACCTTTGTTGCTGAAAACATAATTCACGCTGAAACAACTTCCTCCAGCTTGGGAAGTGAACTGTCTGGGTATTAGGAGCCTTTTCTTTTGGAGGATGAAGGAAATGCTCATCTCTCCGGGGTGCGATTTTTCACAGACGCAGAAAATGCCAGGGGGAATGAAGATGCCGGTCCCAGATACATTTCCTTGGCTGACTGATTTTTGCCCGGGCTTGTTTTATTAAAACAAAGACCATAGCGAAATTCTCCAGTAAGATGTTTCCTATGAGCAATTTTCCAAATATAATACTTTTGCTCCTTGCTAATCATATTTCCTTTAAGCTTTGAGAACCTGATTTGCCAATGAGCCTTCGAAGAGTATTTTTGTAAAAGCACAATGTTTTTTAAGACGTGGGAACATATTAAGCCATTATCAGCCATCGACACTTTATATAGATACAGTATACGTGTGTGTATATATATATATTTTACAGTGTCTGGTTAGCTATCTTGAGAGATGAGATACGGTTGAGTGAATATTTTGGAAAAAGAAAATGAGAAAAAGTCTAGAAAAGGCATCAGCAAACTATACTGCCTGCTTTTGTCTGGCCAGAGAACTAAGAATGTCTTTTGCAGATGAATGTTTATAATCAATGTCATGATGGGAACACTAACTTTGAGCCCCAGTGAGGCAAGATGTTACCCTCCCCCCAACAGGAATTCAAGTATTTCCATTAGTAGACCTGGATATTGTACTTAGTATTATTATTACATTTTGAATTTTCTCAATAAAATGTTTATGTGAATCAGTTTTTGCTGTTGTTTATAAGTACCTGTATGATATCCTTGATTTTGTCTCTTGGCTCATAAACTCTAAAATATTTACTATCCGGCCTTGTATGGGAAAATTTTGCCCACTCGTGTTCTAGAACTTGAAGCCCTGGGGGAGAGTACAGACTTGTGGTCCACGTCCTGGGGCACTGGCAGGAAGATGACTTTGAAAGGACAGATGAGACACTGAGGGGAGAGAAAGACTTGAAAGAAATCAGCCCAGTTTCACCCATAAATGGGGGGCAGCAATCGCCCCCCAACTTCTAGGGCTGCTATTAGAACAACTTTGACAAAGGCTTCGGGCTGCACATTTGAGAACAACGTCAGGCCAGAAACGCAAACAAAAGGAAGAGGGCTGAGATTTGTGCACGGTGGAGAATTTTTCTGAGAAGGTTTTACAACGTCCTACATCAGTGCAGGCACTACAGGATGAAATGAAATTAAAAGTGAGTGAGTGAGAATAAGAGGACAAAGAACAAGATAAGATGATGCCAAGGGTAAATGTAGCGAACAAAATGCAGGCTTTGATGTACGATATACTTAATAAAGGTGGACCGCAAATTCAGCTCTAAGCTCTTTTATACCCACTGCAGACAGGATCACTGGATTGATCTGTAATGCCTGGAAGATTTTTTTATAGAGAAGTATGGTTACATGACCATAAGACCCCAGAGAAATTTTTCTACTGTAACTTGGTAAACTGTCTCCTTACAACACTTCAGTAAATACCACGAGGACTGAGCCCTGATCTTTTCCTTTTGCCCAAATTCCTTTCTAAGGGGGCCTGGTGAGTCACACCTACAAATGATAAAATCTCACTAAACAGGTTTTGTTAACCTAATATGATGTGGTTTACTTCCCAACCTGATTCTGGTCAAAGATAGAAGACCCTTTCCTTAACTGAAACACTCCTTTCCACTGACTCCTGATCTTTCAGACAAAGCCTTACTCTTTCAGCCAGCTGTCAACTAAAGAATCCCTAAACCCAGCTATGACTTGTAAGCTCCCCGCTTCCAGATGTCCTGCTTTTTCGGGCCAAGCCAATGTAGGCCTTCTATGTATTGATTTAAGACTTCACCTGTAATTCCTGTCTCCCTGAAATGCATAAAACTAAACTGTAACCCAACCACAGCGAGTCCCCTTGCTCAAGGCTTCTTGGGCGTGGCTCCAGGCCACGGTCCTCAAATTCAGCTCAGAATAAACCTCTTTAAATTATTTTACAGAATTTGGCTTCTTTTCTGTTGACAA